>VZSG01000016.1:3284885-3425895 GCA_013398315.1 Nothoprocta pentlandii | reverse complement strand
TGTGAAAAGAACAGAAACTAGTTGTGACATAAAACACCAGGTCAGGGTGTAAGTTCTGAAACCACAAATAAAGTATGCATGAAATTACCTGAATTCCTTCCCATTGTAGGCTCTCCCATGACTCTTGCTATGTTTTACAGGTGCTAACAGCTTACTGGGGGTGCTTGTGCAAAGAAGATACATGGATTGGAAAATAACTACTATATTGTCTGTACGGAAATGAGAAAATTAACGAAACTCCAAATAACCAACTTCTCTGATAGCATCATAAATGGCCAAGCCAAGGTTTTGAATGCATATTTAGGCAAATATGGACTAAGAAGGGCCTTTAAAACTGCATGTTTTATGTGGTAGATATAAACGATCACTTCAGAGCCATTACGGTCTATTATGTAAATAAGCATTTAGGGACTTTTGGAAATTTGTAATTATGATAGTGCAGTAGCTGTAAATTGACTTTCCATAAATGTTTTATGAGGCATTTGTTAATAGCATCACTAAGGTAAAAGTCTTAATTAAAACATTTTACCTTTATGCCACTAACAGATTTTAAGTGGATTCGAAAAAACAATCAGTTCTGAAGTATTTCTCCCTTTAGTTTTGGATCATCATGTAGCACTGTATTCTGTTGGTTATTCACTGGAAATAAAAAAGAAGTCAGAAGATAGCTCTAACATCTAGACAGAACGGCTGGCACAGCATTAAAGGTCCAGAAGCTTTCCTTGCTTCTTTCCTATGTTCCCGAGAGAATATGTAAATGTATTTTATTTTATACTGAAATTTCTGTTGGTGGGCGAGGTGAAGGCATGTCTTACTTTTCAGCCTCTACCTGTTTACTTCAGTGTAATTTCCTTCAGAAAGAGAAGTCTGAGCTGAGGAGTCTCCCTGGAACTGACATTTCTACAAACCATAGCTTTATCTTTAATTTCTTATGTACAGCAGCTGTCTGGGATGGTGGTGCATGATGATTTAGTCTCTGATGTAGCCAGTGACTAAAAGTTGAATTGTGTCTTATAAACAAACATTGTTCTCCTCTATTCACATCTGAAAAACATGTAGCTTTCACTCAGGGGAAATTAAAGTGAGTCCTGAGGGCATGAGACGTAGCATGCTGCAATATGGAGTGAAGTATTCCCCATCCCAACTGCAGAAATGCCTGCACTGTTCAACAGTCTGGCTTGACCTTTTTAACTTCTCTGCAGCTGTCTGTGATCTGATTCTATCAAACAAAAGTTAAATTGAAATATTCGCCAACTTCTTGATATATCCCATCTAATTACATTTGTCCTCTCACCCCTTGACTGATTTTGAGCAAGACTATTCTTCATCTGCTGATCTGCTATGCACTACAGAAAGGTTAAGATACCAGTTGCAGTGTAGTCATGATTTGTTTCTATTTCTCCAAAATATGCAAATATTTAAGGAAATATGATTTTAATCATATTTCATAATCATTAATTAATATAATTAATGAATTCTATTAGAGAATCAGGAGAACTAGGAGAATTCTAGGACTTTTAAACTTAGGGTAGTTAGGTTGTGAAACCGTCATGACATCATAACTTTCTTAGGAAGAATCCAACCCTTCAGAATTGGTAAGAGAATGTCAGAAGCAGACATATGTTAACACCTTATGTTAACATACTAGGCAATTTATGCAGCTTTTGATGGCAAATTTTGAAAGAACAGAGAGTACTGCTGCCTTTTTTTTTTTTCTCAACAATAATTTTATGATTTTGGATGAGGGACAGAAAGAAGTCACATGTCGTAAACTAGGCATGTGTAGCATTGTCAGTAGAGGTGGTGCTTTAAGCAGATAACATACCAGAACAATAATTCTTCCTGTATTTTAGCTTAAATTCCTGTAATTTAATCAGATACTGCCCAAGATGTAAGACTTATCTACTGTTCTTTTCTAGAGCTTGAATATATTTTTTGAAAATAAATGGAATCTTTGTTGGAATTCCAATGACTGCAGTGCTCTGAAGTGTCATTGGAGCTGCAAACTGGCACACGCTTTTAAATCCAGTCTTTGGCACTGCTTAACTAACCCGCATGAGAACCCACATTGTACTCACTTCTACCAATTTCCCTGAATTAATATGCAAGACTCATTCACACTCCAGTTTCTCAGGACCAACAGATTTCAGGAAATGCAATAGAAACTAGTCAATAAAAGCACATGGGCATCCTGGGAACCCAGAGCAGAAAAATAATACAACAAAACGTAGGAGTGCTACATACAGCTAGTAAATGCATCTTTGTGATCTATTACCTTAACTCTGATGTGCTCTCTGCATTTCCTTCACTTCTCTTTAAAGGTATGTGGAGCATGATATATTGAGTTATGCCTCTCTGCAGGTCATGGAAAAGAAAGGTACCTCAAGTATGTAAAGAGCACAGCTGGTTTCAAGCACTGGGGGTAAATCTAAACAGAAAGTCAGTTGCTGCACAGCTCAGCAGGTGCCTTCTCCAAAGACCTGAAAACAGAATTAGCCGCCAACGTTTCTGCACAAAGAGAAGACAAGGGACCTGAGAACAAAAGCGTTAGAATCATGCAAATGCTGGAAGGGATTTGGACATGCAGATGCAGGGAGTAAAATGAACCGCACGTTGCAGCCTGCCCTGGCACTGGGCTCGCTCTGTGCCTCCTGTGCTGCTTTAAACAGAATAATTAAGTTCACTGGAGCAGAGAGACTCTCCAGCTTGGTGGCTAGGGCACTCATCTGAGATCAGACCTCATTTCCAGCCTCAGCGCCAATCAATACTTAAGTGATTGCCTTTGCTTACTGGTAGGGACAGAGATGAGGAGGGGGCTTTCCCCTCCGGCCTGACCTCTTTTTTTCCCTTCTTTTCTTGTTTTTAAAAGAGAACTGAAAACTGAAGCAGGCCTTGGGGGCAAAACAAGGGACAGAATTGCTGACTCCAGCTAGAGGAACCTGGAGAGTTGGTCTATTTAAACTTAAGCAGTTCTGAAGCAGAATTTTAGGTATATAAGAGGCAGGTGTGGGGGGAATGTAAATAGCTGGGACTGTCTACTTGAAGTTCTAAATCCTGTAAACAAGCAAGGATGGGCAAATTTCTAGATTTATCACTTTGATTCAAATGCCTCCTTATCATTTTAAGTCTTTTGCTCAATGTGAAACTTAGAAGTTCAGAGGGCTAAGAGAGCAAACGAAATTAAGTATTTACTGTAAGAAAAAAAATGAAATCTCTGCTTATCCAGCAGAAGTGTCCAATAGATTTTTAATAAAGATAATGTGCTAACTGCCTTATAATAAAATACTAACTTTTTAATGAAAACCTATTGCTTTGAATATCTTCCATAGTCTAAGACAGAATATTATATTTGTCATTAAAATGTTTTTGAGCAACCTGAAGTCCTCTTTTATTCTTAAAGTAGATTAGCAGAGTATTTCTCTTTCTTGCATATTTTTAAAATGAAACTCTCTTCAGTCTCAAAACAGTAAATCTGACAAATAAAATAGTATAACAGATTAAGGTATATTTTAGTTATGAAAATCTGCAGAGAACTAGCAGAAATCATACAAAGTGAAGAAATTTTAGTTTTATTATAAAGTAGGATAAAAACAGTAGAATTTATCTTTGTATCAAGAAAGGATAATTAGGAGAGATCTCAAGTAAAGCAAGTCAGCACTATGCTATCAAATTATTGCAACATGTATATCTCATCTATTCTTTATCAAATGAGATGAGCTTTTGTGCATTTTCATCATAATGAAATAACAAATGATTATCCATTACTACTGGTATTTAGGGATTTGTTCCAGTAGACAATTACTGAGAATTTGGAGATAGCAAATGTTTAAATAAAAGGTTATGTAATCACATCTATGACCAGAAGTAGAAAATTCACTCAAAGCTGTTTTCTTTGCATCCTTACTTTCAATTTAACTATAAAGAGAATTTAAAGTTCTTTACATTTACATACCTTTTCATTTACATACCTTGAAAAACTGAGACTGTGAAGAAATGTTATTTTTTTAGGAAACTGTATTAGAAGTAGAAGAGTAAGCCCACACTGACACCAATTTCCTGTCTAGATAATTGCTCACACATGTTTTGAGTTGACTTTCCTGCAGTTCTAGTTTAGCTAGAATCCCATTAGGGTCACCATGCCTTAAAAATACACACCAATAGCAAGAAAACTAATTAAAATCAGGTAACATTGATACTAATAACACAGTTACTAAAACAGTTTGGTAGATCTTATTTAAGGCAAGGAGAATAGTTTATGGTGTGAACTCTACGCAAGGTCCTTGCTTCCTGATAGTACCCTTCTCTGAGGGTGCTTCTCTTAGAATTTGCAGAGGAGTAAGTCACCAAAGGAATACCTGCACAATTAAAATGGAAATTCATATAACTGAAATCTAATTACCCAACATCAGAAACATGTTTTTCAGCAAAATTAAAAACCTTAGAATAGTGGTGAAAGGTCAAAGCTACAAGAATAAGAATTGAAAATAATAAGCTGGTCATAGTTCAAAAATTCTTTTGATTTCTTAATTGCATTCAGTCGGAACAAGCATGTAGAAGACGTATCAAACTTGATACTTGAATTTTTTAGGATGTAAAAAAACGGAAGATGGCAAATTCAATTAGTGTCAGAAATATGCTTCTCTCGTCTAGACATGTCTGGAGTGTGTGGGAGAATTCTTACACATTAACAGCATTTCTAAGTAACCCGAAGTCATATCAAAGTGGTTCATTGCTGAAACTAAACTTTAGAGGAGGTCATTCACAACAGACAAGGCAGAGTTGTATTAGAACCTTATTGCTGTATTTTTGGCTTAGGAATATATGTGTCTCTGATTCCAGATGGTATACAGAATCACCTTCTCTAATAAGGAGAAAGCTAATCTTGAGTGGTCTTTGATAAACCTAATGTGCAGAAAAAAACAATCCTTACTTTTTTGTACCCACATTGGTGTCCAAATGCAGGTATCATTTTGATTTCTGCTGTGTTAAACCGTGAAGAAATGTCTTGAATTTGCAGTTACTTCCTCAGGTTTTATACAGATGGGAATCCTTTTGATTTCCAAAGTTGTCATTGATATATGGTTATAAGCTAGGTATATCTGATTTCAACCATGTTCAAGTGATGTTGATTTTGAACTTTTAAAGAAATAGGACTATAGCTCAAGCCAGGGAATTTCATCCTCTGCTAAAAGAGCTATTTAGTGCAGTTTCAATTTTATGTAATGCTGCTCACTCACACTGGCATGAATGAAGTCATTTGTATGCATCACACTGACCAACCTCTCACAGTTAAGGCAAGGTCTATGCTTTCAGAAACCAATATATTTTCACAGTGCTAGTATCCTTGTCATCGGTATGGCTCTAGTACCTTTGCCCTCCAATCACTCTAGTCTTTTAAATTCTTTGCTGTAAAAGAGAATTACAAAAATTGCCTTTGCTCAAACAGGGTGGATACAGACAGGTTTTGTTGCATCACTGAGCCCTCTCTTTCCACGTTATTAATCATCTCAACTGCAGTTTCACTACATCATTTTTTAACTAAAACCTTGTTAAAAACACAGATTCCAATTATGTAACTATTCTGTAGGACGCTCATTTACTGATAGTTAAATCAATTGTATTGGAATATTAAAGATATAGAGCAGCTATGTTGAAGCTTATCGTGCAAGGTATTAACATTCAAAATTTCCACCGATTAACTGAGTGATAAAAAACAAGACTCAAATAGGACAATATAAACCTGATGCTATCATTTAAATATAATAATATTTAAGAATATTTCAGCTAATGTTTGTTATAGGACAAAAAATCAATGAAGAAAATGCTTGTTCTGCGGTATTGTTTCCTAGTTCTTTCTTCAGCCTTTTCATATCTCAATTTTCCCTGTCTGCTACTCACTGTTAAGCCCATTTCTCTCAGCTCTTGTTTCTCTGTTTAAATCTATTTTTATCTTATTGATGAGTCACTCGTCAGTCTCTAGTTTAACACATCCTGTGTTTCTCCGGATGGTCTCACATGCTTTTTATATAAAAGGAGAGGAGGACTGTGTAATTGCATCGTGACTTGTTATTCTGTTTCACTCCAAAAGGAAACTAAGGGGGTATTTATTTATATCCTGAATTATTCTTCATTTTTTTTCCCTATCAAAATTTCCATCAGGTTCCTATGTGTGTATTTAACCAGGTCTGCTACCCTTTTTCTCACCCATAGCATACATAAATGCTGTTGTTTGTTTGCTTATGCTGCTTGTCAGTTCAGCTGCAGCTAAAATAATTAATTCTTCTGTAATTATAGTGCTGCCATTCAAACAGCTAAAGTTAAGGTTGTGTCAGCAATTCCCTTATAAAACCTTAATTTAAATGGTCTGCAATAACTCAACCATAAAATATGTTTTGAGCTGAACCCTGTCTTGTAAGGTTTCAGGCCAGGAACAACTTCCTTCTGAAATTGAAAAAAAAGGAAAAGAAAAAAGAAAAGCTCAACTCAAGCTTCAATCATTTCAAGAATGACTTTAATACATGTGAAAATACTAAATTTACTGCCTTCACACCCAAGCTCTTTTAGGAAGTCTGTGGTGACACAAGAAGCATATTACAGATTACCCTTATTTTGCTTCAGTTTGACTTAAATGTTTCAGATCCTATAAGTTAAAATAAATTTTTGTACCTTGTATAAAATGATCTCTGCTTTAAGGCTGACAGTGAGAGTATTATGTAATAACAATAATCACAGTGTATTAGGGGACCAATTAGCAGCATCCATGGCAGCCAAATTACACCTCACCTTCTCTCTGGCACCCCGGAGCCATCCTGCGGTGGCATGGGCCCAATCTGAACGACCCTGTTGAGGGGAAGGGCTTCCGTTCTTTCCTTCACCAGTCATCTTCTTCCCTTGCTCCTATGGAAGCAATAGAAAGAGACATGGCCTGGGGTAGAGGCAATGCAGACATGCAGGTGTGTGAGCTCTGATGCTTTTCACATTCTTGATCATATGATGTTTACATGGTTTCATTTCTTCTGGATTTTATAACAGCACCAAAGTGCTCAACCAAAGCAGAGCCTCTTCCTATACATTTTGATATGATTACTCTACATATTTTGAAATGATCACCTGAAAGTATCTTCCTAGAAATGTCACCAGCATTCTTGTCAGAAGGATAGAGCGTGGAAAAAATCTCAGGTCATGCTTTGTAAATAATCAGGCTATAGATCATACAATTTTAGCCGTCTATTTCTCTTATCAGATATAACAGGATTTTTTTTTTTTTAAATTGGATTGACCAGGCTTCAGAATTAGTCTTGTTTCATTTAAATTTGCTGCTCTGTTTTTATCTCTTGTTCTTCATCTTGGTTCTATATACTGCACATGGGTATTTGCAAGGTGAGAGCAGTCTGTGACTCTGAAGGAAAACAACACAGAAAATTGATAGTGTCATTTAAAAATATTCATGAAGTCTCTTAAAGAAAATTTCCTATAATACCTCTGCCTTATAAAATCTTACTGATAAAGTTCTATTTCTTCCCTGAAGAAATGTGTGTCATAATTGAGTCCCTGCAACAATAATGGCATAACAGGTATCCCTTGATTTCTCTATAAAGCTTGCATGCAGTCCCGCTTCCCAAGCCAATATTCTGCCTCAGCATTATGTTGTGCTGCATGTGCTGTTTGAAGAGAACTTGGGAGTCTCTAAAATTTGAGGACTTCACATACAGACATAGCCAAAGATAAGTATGGGTGGCTGCAATCTAGGAAAAGTACTCAAAGCTTCCAGCTTTAATATTCTGGTATCATCTTACAGCAAATAATTGCCATGTAAATTACAATATCAATATAAAAGACTCTTCTAATTATTATGTAATTCACCATTGCAAAATTTACCTTTCAAATGATTTCCTGTGTCAACAGTGATGATGATAAAAGACGGACAACATTGAAATAATTCAGGGTTTTTTTCCATCTTGTAGCACCTCTTCTACTATAAACGATTTTGCAATAGTGGAATCACTCACTCCTGTGAGCTGCTTGTGTGGACTGAACAGCTTTGTTACATATCTTAATCATGAAGAGAAAGATGAAGGGCATCTTAGTGACATGGATGATGTTTATTTTGCTTGTTCTCTGTGTCCTAGGATCTCTGATTTTTGATGAGAGATCTACAGTTGCATGAGAGTTACCCCTTCCATCTATGGGGTGTAAAAAGCACAATCACCCTATGATATGGTACATAAACAGCAGCAGCAGCCATCTGCACAAGCAGCAGCTTTTGCTTTAGCCTTAGCCTAAATAAACTGTTGTGATTCGCTGAATCGGGGAACAATCTATGAAACCACAAAGGGAAGCCAGATTCAGGTTTCAATTCTTTCGTGCTGGCAAGCAAAAATGAGGGAAAACAGAAAGGAATTGAAAACAGGCCAAGTAAAATGCTCAGCTCAGATGACCTGTAATACTGAGCGGTCAATCAGTTGTTTATCACGGGCTACCTGCAAATAACTGCAGGGTTTCCCTGTAGACGCTTCCCAAACATAAAAGCCTCTCGAAGGCTTTTGCCATGTCTCACCAGCAGAGAAGCCCTTCAGCTGGTTTCAGGCAGAACTTGTAACATTATTTTTGCTGGAGTGATAGGCTTGATTTTAGGTATGAATAAATAAGTGCAGAGAAAATGATTTCTGTGAATAATCATGAGTATCTGACAGCTTGTTTCATTTCTTCAGTTCTAATTTTGCTTCTCTTTCCTTCTCTGTCAGACATTGCAATATACGATGTGATCTCAGGTCACAGGTTTTTTCCCTTCCTATACATGGAACACAATTTTCTCCTGTCCGGGGTAACACGAGTTGATTTTTATTCTCTTGTATAATTTTCAGAATGTTCTTTAAGATGCTATTTTAAAAAAACAAATATTAAGAAGAAATTTCAGCCTGAGCCCATCTACATATTCTTCCCAGCAACTGCTTTACTTCCTTTTAAGAGGTCTTGAGTGAATCGTTATGTGAATGCTTTTCTCCCTCAGATTCTTATTTTCTGCTTTGTGCAATAGAATCACTAGGGAACTGCTTTTAATGCTAACCTGATGTGATAAGAGGAAGCCGAAAGTTATTGTGGCCTCGATGTGTGCTATGCCTTAGAGATGCTGTCTCTATCATTAGCACCTGAGTCATTGTCAGTAATTACGCATTTCATCAGCATAGGTCTGTTTTCTTACCTTATGGAATTTTTTTGTTAACTTTGTTTATATCAAGTACTGTATGCATTTGCCTTCAGGTGCCCTTCTCTTACTGGCAAGACGTTTCTTAAAACTTATTCTTTCTTTCCTGTCAGTTATTCACCTCACACTAGAGCCTTTATTTACTTCATATTTGTTTTATGTAGGCTTGTGGGCCATAGGAAGGTTAGTATAAAAACTATAAAAACTTCACTTCACTTAAACCTTTTCCTTTATAGTCAATGGAAGTGGGTCTGAGGTTGTTTGCATGGTTTGGCATGAATGCTGTCAAATTTAATCAAAACCAATGTATGTTTTTGCAGGCAGGATGCTTGAATGCTGCTGGAGATAATCTGCATTCTGTTGGTTATATTTCCCCTTTCCCTCATACAATATTTCATTTTTATGCTATTGCAAACCAGTACTCCTACCTAGAAACTACAGTAATAGACTTCTCAGGACAATTGGAAGTATTTTAGCTGAAATGAGACTGAGAGGAACAGAGAGTCATCAACGATGGAACACTTATCTTAACTCACCAGCTGGAACTCTGCTAGTGAAACCGTGTGTGCAGGCACATCCAGCCACGGTGGCTGCTACTCATTTTAGTTCTTCCTGGCAGTTTGGGAAAGGGCGAGATCAACAATGCATCTCCAGGCATTGCTGCCCAGGTCCCCAGCAATACCTCGCTCCACCATATGCATGACTCTAGTAGGCTCAAAACAGTCACTAATCTGACACCATCTCCATATTTGTCTGGCATTTTCACAGGTACCTGTAAAGCTGCCCTGAGGTTGGCATAAGACCCAGGCAACAAACCAGTCTGCCAAAATCCCTGAAGTGAAGGGATAGATTTTTCTGTCTAAAATAGCCGTGTGACTAAAGCACCAGCACCTTGGTGCCGGTGAAGGCAGCCAGCAGGCTGTGAGGGAAAGAGTAGGGAACCGTGGGATAGGTTTTGGGGGGCTTCATAGTCCATATGGGATCTTCATTTAGAGAGAGTGTGGGGGATCTGAAGTGGCAACTTGTGGTTAACGATCAAATGGTGACCATTGCTATCAGAAAGCCTGGCTCATTGCCTGAGGAGTGACTGTCTTCCAAAGATACTGCTTCTTCAGTTGCTGCAGGTTAAACACTGAAAAGCAAAGGAATGGTAATAAAATGAATATCCCGCTAAGCAATTTTAAAAATAATTATTCCTAGCCTTTCCTTAATGCAATACAATTAATACTGTTTCATATAGCTTATATATTCTGTCTGTTTAGATAGTGCAAGCACCCTGTGCTGCTTAGGGGTCCTATCCTTCACAAAGCTTCACAAAAATTCCCAAAATGGGGAATAAAGCATTCCTTATTAGCAGGTTTTAACCAACTAATGCATGTACTTCAATAGATCCTTTTTACTTAGAAGAATTGCCAAATTGAAATGATCTGTTAAATAAAACAAATAACAATCTGTTATAGGTTATATCAGTCCATTCACTGATAGATTTAAGGTCAAATATGAGCACTGCATCTAGTGCACAGAGCTTTTTTTTATTTTATGAAAAAAAAAATCATGCTTGTTGAAGATGTATCTTTTAGAAAGACATATAATCCTGTCTTAAAGATGCTATACAACTATGTTTTGTCACCTTCTGCACTAAGCTGTTCTGATGCTTATTTATATACACTGGGTTACTTCAAGGTTGTATTTCTCTGAGTTCCTTTGGCAGCTATTCAGCCTTATAAGTTTTTCTTTTTCTTTTTTTTTCTGTAATGCCTTTTTCATGTGCAAATATCTCTGTACTGTGTGGCTGAGTCACGTTTCAGCCTCCCAAGTAAACAGAATTTTGAACTTGTTCAGCCTTACACCAGAGACTTGTTTTCCAATTGCTTGATAATTATAGGGTTCTGTTCTGCGCTTTCGCAAGGTTTGCCTGTTTCTCCTAGTCTCTTGAAGAAAGGCATTCAAGCACTAATTTTACCAGTAGTGTGTGCAGGGCCATAAGGGCCTACCTAGATTTTTTTTTTTTTTTTTTGACATCACTCCTTTTTATAATACTGTGAAGAACGTACTTGCCTATTCAGCAAGGCCTTGCAACAAGAGGTCACACTGAGCAGTTATGTAATAAGCTGCAAGTCATCTCAGAGGCACTGTTTTTTGAGACATTGATTCTGTAAAAATAGTTTCTTTCTAACTGTATTATATTGTATTTCATTATACTGGAATATATCTGATTGGATGATGACATTGAGTCATCCCCAGNTCTCTGTACTGTGTGGCTGAGTCACGTTTCAGCCTCCCAAGTAAACAGAATTTTGAACTTGTTCAGCCTTACACCAGAGACTTGTTTTCCAATTGATTGGATGATGACATTGAGTCATCCCCAGGGCCTTCTATCTCTCTCTTTTTTTTTTTTTGTTTTCTTTTTCTTTCTTAATTTCCAGCAGTTTGGTGCCACCTACAAAATAATAATATTGTTTTTTTTTAAATTGCTGGTGAAAAAATTGTGAATAGCTCTGACAGAACAACTAGCTCGTGAACCCTCTAGAAATTACTGGCAACTCTGTACTAGCAAATATCTGTTTTGTAGCAGTTTTAAATCCAAATACCTATTGAGGAACACTAGAAGATTTAGAGGAATGTTACTTTTAAACAGCTTCTGGAGGAGACTTTATTTTGAGAGACGGTGAAAATATCCAAGGACATAGCTTGAGCTCTCCACCCCTCGAAAGTTATTAACCCATTCCTCCTTTTTTTTTTAAAAAAAAAAAGGTAACTCCCTTCATATTAAATCATGTTTAGAATGTATTTATTTCAAAAAGTATCCTTCAGGTTTCATTTGACCTTTATTCTTGCTAGGAGCCACCATCCTCTCCAGAATTGTATAAATGCACGGCAAGGAAACAGAAATACTGCAGCACTGTGTGAGACTGAAGTAGTACAAAGAGGTTATCGTACTTACTACATTGAAAATAGGATAAAAGCTATAACTGCTGATTCAGTTATCAGGGCATCATGGGTTTGTTCTTATTTATAAAATGATAGAACAAATCACAAAGGCCCATAGCAATTATTAAGGGAGATGTGGTGAATTTGTATGTCCTGAAAGTAGGCTATGCACAACTGTAATACCCTGGGACTAGATCAGGAAGGGAATTATGACTGAGTTACAATTCTTTGCCTGGTTCCACTAATTCAAAGTAGGAAGAAATCTGTTTTGATCTCTATATGTAGAAGATTATCTCTAGCTCTGCGGGGACTTGATTGTGCCAGCTTGCTTTTTGGATGTTAGTAGTAATTGAAAATTACCAGCAACAAAACATTGTTTTTGCTGGAGTGTATTTTTTCCTTTAACTTAACCTAAACTAGTGATAAATTTTTTTACTGAAGATCTTCCTCCTGGGAATGAATATATCCTGCAAAAGGACAGCACTTCTGTAAAATGCAAGGGAAAGGGGAGAGTGCAGAAGGATGAGAATGGAGGAGGGAGGAGACTCCCTGGAAAATTAAACAGCTCCTAGTGCTTTTTGGAAAAATGAGGACTGAGGCTCTGCTTTATTAAGAGCAGAAGACTAAAGCTGTATCTTTTACCTTTTAGCCTGGTGCTTCATTGTCTGGGTTGTAGCCCATTTTGGAATGACCTCATTACTTTTCTGCCTTTTTTTATTTTATTTTATTTTAAGTCTGGGTGTTTTAACTCTTGTTCTGAAGTTTTCTTCGTTAATGAAATGACACATGAAAAGTAAGGTCACACAAAAGCAAAAGACATCAACTTATTGTTGAATTGGAGAGAAAATATTCAACCTTGAAATCATCTATAAGAGGAAAGCCTCATTTTCTGACCAATTCTAGAAGTACCTTGAGCTCAACCAATCTGTTTTTATACTATATTTAAGAACAGTATTAAACTAGACTTTATTCTTTTTTCAGTTATTCCAGTTTTATACTGTTGTAATATATTTCACTGAGGCTACTGTTAACATATTGCAGTCTGAGGAATCTAATTCCCTCCGTGCAAAGTAACTAATTTACTGACTTAATACTGGAATATTTATCTCCTTATATTAACTCTTCTCTGCTATTTTTGGCTGTGGCCTCTGTAAATCTTAGAAGGTTTCTATAAATATAGGGTAGAAGGGTCCCTCTGGGGAATTCTCATCCACACAGATCATAGTGATTTTCCACAACAAAAACATGGAACTGGAGAAGAAACCAATTCTGGAGTTCGATCAAACAGACTGACCCTAATAGGGTTTGTGAGCACACTGGAAAAGCCTTGAGTGTGATTGTTACAATTTGAGGATAAAAGAAACTTCTAAGAATAGTGGCAGACCACCTAGGCAATGGCCTTCCCGTTGACAGGAGAAAGTAAATTAAATTGCTTGCTTTCTAAAGTTTATTTTCCTAACCATTCCAGTCTGTTTACATGACAAATCCTAAACTTAATTCAAAACTAACTTCTGAGTTTCATGTTCTCAATCCTCTACTCAGTCCTGGTGAGGCCACAGCTGGAGCACTGTGTCCAGTTCTGGGCTCTCCAGTACAAGAGGGATGTGGAGCAGCTGGAGAGAGTCCAACGCAGGGCTACCAGGATGATCAGGGGCCTGGAACATCTGCCCTGTGAGCAAAGGCTGAGGGAGCTGGGCCTGTTCAGCCTGGAGAAGAGAAGGCTAAAGGGGGGTCTCAGTAGTGTATACAGATACCTCAAGAGAGGCAGTGAGGAGGAGGAGGTCGGCCTTTTTTCAGTGGTGACCACTGACAGGACTAGAGGAAACAGTGACAAAACGGAGCACCAAAAGTTCCACAGGAACTTAAGGAAAAATTTCTTGACAGTGAGGGTGACAGAGCCCTGGAACAGGCTGCCCAGAGAGGTTGTGAAATCTCCTTCTCTGGAGATCTTCAAAACCCACTTGGATGTAGCCTTGTGCCACATGCTCTAGGTGACCCTGTGTGTGCAGGGTGATTGGACTAGATGACCCCTTCCAACCCTAACAATTTTATGGTTCTATGAATCAGCAGATCTTCCTTTCCACAGCCACCTTGATTTTTAATTAGATCACACTGTGTTGCTCTTGCTCTGGGCGGCAGATACAGCCTGATGGCTTGGGTATTTTCTTTACCTTAGGTGCCTGCTTGCTGGCATGAAGAATGGTGCTGTCCACTTGTATGAGACAGTTTGACTGTGTTTCTTCCAGAAGATCTTCCCAACTTCTGTCCTCTATATTCTCTGGCTGACGGTATTGGGTTAGTCCCTTTTCTCATTCAATCAAGCAATATTCACTCCATTGCAGTCCATTCACATTCCCTCTTCCAAAAAAGAAATCCAGCAAAACAACCAAACCACAACCAGATTTATACACCTTCAGAATAAGGGTTTTGATGTTCAAAGGCTTTTAAACTCTCTGAAATCTACAGGAGTGAGTTAAATATTGTACATGTTGTATGTGCTATTCTTTGGTTCAATTGGACATATTCACTGATTACTTCATATACTTCCATAATTCCTTTAATAATGTCCAGTATATCTAAGCTTCTGTTAAAACAAAATGTGTTGGTTCTTCTTTAAATTTGTAAATTTGTAGGAGTAGAGTACTGAATTTCAACGTAAATTTATCTTATGTGTAATAATCATCATTTCTGGGCTCTATTTTTCCTCATGAAAGTATTTTTTTTGAATATAGGAATTTAAAGTGTGAATTCCAGACCAAAGAATGAACCCCTAACTTATAAGGGAAAAAATAATAATACAAAGTATAAATAGAAATAAACAAAGATGACAGTACCATTTTGAACTTACAGTGCAGATAAAGTTGAAGGTGTAGATACTGGGAATGCTAAATTTTGCTTTTGGTCATCAGAATACTCTTGTGTATGACTTTGAGCAAGCTGCTTAGATATCTGTAGAGCTGTAGAAACTGTACCTCTTTTGTGAGACATTACTGCAGTTGTTTTTCTAATCACTGGAGTGAGATGGGCTGAATTTCCATGAGAAAAATGAAAGAGGCATCTCCAAAAGAGCCTCAGGCCTTGTCAGCTTTCTTCCTCTGGGTCTATAGCAGAACCACACATCAAGGTGCTTTACAAATCCAGCTTCTCCTCTGGCCATTGGGAGTCCAATGAAGATTATGATGGTTTCAGTGTTACTAAACTGTCATTATATTCATACAGTAATGGCCTTTGTTAGGCCTTTCCTTAAGTCCTGTTATGAAAGAAATGTTTTTTTTTAAGGTGTTGCCAAAAAGTCAAATGACCATGGGGAACACTATATTTTGCAGCTAGAATACATCTCAGTAAACAAATCTTGTTGTTTTATATTTAAGATGGTATTTCTGAAACTTGTATATTCTGCTACTGTACATGGAATACACAGGCAAGATTTTGTTTTTATTCCTGCCCTCCCTTACATACCCCTTCTTGCTGGTTCTTCTTTCTGTCCAGCCCTGTTTCTGTCCCTTGCTCTCTGGTGACCTTACAAGGCCCTCATCCTACCCCTCTCAAAGCACATCATGGCTCACAACAAAGCTTTCTTCCAGGGAAGGGGATTTCCAAAACATCCCTTCTACTCAAAAAATAAATAAATAATAATAAATCAATTAAAAAGCCTGAACTAACTTAAGCCCCGCCAAGCAGGTCCAAGTGCAGTTAACATTCTCCATTAAATTTGAAGCACTCAGCGTAATGGGGAGCGTTTGAGAACTACAGGATGGGCACATGTTTTATTCAGAAACCAATGAGATTTCTTTCATTGCCAAGTGACTGTCAGAAAGCTGGCATAAAATGTCCCCTGTGTTCTATTTTGGGATGCCCCAAGGAATTTAATCAGAAGAACAGGATTTTTTTTTCTTTTAATGCTGCTTAGTTCAAGAAGTATTAGAGGTTCTTGAAAAGGTACAGGCCTGCTAAGCCCTCCTTTCAGGCTGTTCTAAGATCAGTATTTGTGGTTTACGTTGTATTTTTCAGATTATAAATTCACTCCACACTTTGAATTCCAGTTCACTTTCTAGAGAATTGGCCCTGTGCTGGATTCGGGACAGGATGTATCAGAGAGCTTTCTGTGCTGTGGAACGATACTAAAACGGGAAACTCCAGGATTTGTGGCAATCTGTTCAGCCTACTCTTTCCACATTACTTTTTGCTGTATTTGTGCATCGTTATTTCTTTCCACAGTGAGAAAGTGCTGTCATACAGTTCTGCTACTTATTACATAAGGTTCTGTGGTGTAATATGGCTCAGGGACCGATTGAGAGCTTCAGAACAGGGCGTAAACTAAAATCCCATGGACCAAATTCTCCTGCTGGTGAACTGTAAAGGCCTGACAAAGCAAAGTCCAAGTATATTTAGGTAAGAAACATGAATGATTTGGGCGTCTCTTGCTCTGAAAATGAGAAAAAATATAAAGTATCCCAATGTGCTTGGCAGAATGATTTGGGAAACTAAATAAAGTCTTGGCCATTGCCCTTCAGATCTCTGAACCTGGGAACTCCAGTGCACTGATCACAGCCAAGATTAGTCCTGTTTGTACCTGCACTCAATTCCTGTTTCCATGGAAACTAGGGAAAAAAAATGGTTGTATTTGTGTTTTGGATTTTTGTATTCATATTCATTATTCTGTATATGTAATATCGAGTAAGGATAGTATCAAAAGGACAGAACATTTTTTTATGACAGCAGACTAGACTTAGAAGTGGTAGGTGCCCCTACCTGATTGGTACATACTAACGTGACAACTAAAAACAGTAGTAACAGCTATAAATCAACTAGGTCTGGATGTACCTTTTGGGGTGAAAATAATGTAGGAAAGGGAGAACAAGGAACTGAAATCATATGTTCTGGTTATTCTTTGTTTTGTCACCCAATGTATTTTCAATGATTCCTTTACTATGTAAATATTTGTGTCCTTTTGATGCAAGTTATGCAGAATATGGTACAGGCAGATTCAAAATCCAGTAAAAGATACTGTGAATTTTCTGTGTATTCAGTTTCCTCTTGTGCAATTACATTTGCTGCACAGATTGCAGTTTCTTGAGTTTGCTATAGTTATAGAAACCTTTACCTGTTTATTTCCTGAAAGTTCAAAAGGAACAGTTGTTATATGAAATATTTTGCTAGCTGTGATTTGTCTTGAGTAAACAATTACTGTCTCTGCTTCCGGTTTGGATTACGTTCCCTAAATTCCCTAAAAAAAAAAAAACCTGTTTTTAAATTGTGAGAAAACACATGTGTAAGCAACAGAGAAGAAGGAGAAAGGAAAACAGTTTTTAAATTGCTATTTTTACAAAGTGTTTTTGTGGATTATCTCTGACAAATGAAAGACATTTTACAGAATATGGCCTATAGGGAATTTTAAAATTAAATCAGAAATGAGCATCTTTTGCTTCAAATTAATGTTCTTCATGACTTATTTATAGTGAGCTTAATTATATTCAGAATCTGACCTTCAGTCTTCTTTTTCTCAGATTTCCATTACAAAAGTGGTATGCCAAAAACTGTATTCAGAAAAGAGCATGTCTTTCTGAATATGTCTCTCAAATTTAAATGCTTGAATTCCATGAACTGAAAGTGCTGTGGATTCATGTCTATATTACCCAGGTAAGTATCAAAGCAACCTGCAGCAAATTACCAAAGGAGTGTAAGAGTTGCATTATCCTGAATACATACAGATCCTTCTGGTTTTATGGTTCGTGATAGCTGGACTCTTTTGAATCCGGTCATATGATACTTCCCTGAGTTGAGGCCATTGCAATGAAGGTGCTGCTTCATCCTTTCCTTTCTTACCATAAATATAACCATTGCAGTTATTGTTGCTATAGATACACTATTAAAGCAAATTTTCTATTAGTGTTCCATGTAAGTATCTTGTTCATATTGTAAAGAATGAGTTCTTTTTTTAAAAAAAGAGCTCTTTTTCTTACTGAAATCAATTAACACAATATTAGACTTGCAGAATAGGTATGTTTTCGTGTTTGAGCCTAGTATAAATGTCTGTATACTCACAAATTGCATTTTCATTCTAAAAGAAGCCATTATATCTAAAACACTCTAAAATATTTTTTTCTAGAACATTTCAGTCACATTTCATATTATTATTACTGAATGCAGTATAGATATAAAATGTTTTATAACCTGCTCCCAACTAAATATTCATGAGGACTAGCTCTCAGCTGTGGTTGGGTAAATGAATTAAATTTTAACTTTTCTGTAAAATAGAAGACATATTTCTAAAACATGAGGGTAATATTAGTGACATCTATTTTTTTTCCAGTCTGTATTCTTTGATGAATCCATTATGACTTTATGAAATCTTATAGGAGAATGGAATTCCTTCTTCAGTTTAAGATACTCAAAGGAGCTATGTATAGTCCACTTAAAAAAACATTAGCTCCTACATTATAAATCTCAATATTTCTTTTGACTTTGACAAAATAATAAAGTTATGATATAGGTAGGTACTTCAATAACATTTCTTGCAAAAACTTTATTCTACTAAATGATACTGAGAGAAGATTAAGGTTGCGGAATCCGACATTCACAACATAGGGAATGGCAGAATAAAAGTTGCCCTTATAACCTTTATTTCATTTTTCTGCATGTCATACTGTGTGTGGTGCCATGTCTAGGTGACTACACAACGTCCAAACCCCCTCTGAAAGAGCTGGGAGTTGATCTGGATGCTTTTTAATGCTGTGATGCTTCACACAAGCAAGCAGTTAATTCACCATGGCATCTTTTCTACGGATTATATTAATTCCCTTATGCAGATGTGGGCCCTAAGGCAGAGAGATTGCATGTGTATGTGCAGTGCAGAGTCTTCCTGCAGCCTGCCTCAAAAATGAATTTGCTAACTCCAGATTTGCTAACCTGCTAGGAACTGATCAGGGCTGGGGATACTCAGAAAAACACTTCAGATGCATCTCATGTTTAAAAGGCCAAATGCTCTAAATTATGCACCAGAGGTTTGGAGCAACGATGACATTTTATGTATATCCTGCTCGGCTAGATGTGCTTCCTTTACCCCAAAGGTGATGCTACGTGAACTGTATTAGCAGATGTGTTGCTTGCTCCAAAAGGGTATGGAGTGGGCTTATGAGAAAAAGGTAGCTTCATGGAGCTAGATCTCAGTGAGGCAGACATAAATGTAATTAATGGTGAAATTTAACTTGATACTTGACTTAACTTCCAATCTCTTTGAGCCTTATAACACTACATAACATAATGTTTAATTTTCCAAAAGCAGTTTGCTGCAACTAATATTGTGTAGGAATCTTGTGGCCAAAGCGGAGTCCAGTTCCTCAGAACAAATTTGTTGCCTTACATCTTTTTTTTTTTTTTTCTGCTTCATTGTTTCATGCTTTCCAAATTCTGCAAGACGTAAAGAAGCCCTATAGGCGGGCTCCTTTATGCACAACTTTGATTTCTCCTTCGAGCAAGTCTACTTTCTGCCCCGATTAAAGGTGTCGCATGGACAAAAATAGCCTGTGTGCCTGCAGGTAACGACTTTAAGTTTGCTTAAATGACTAAATCACGGTTGCCTGACGCATCCCTTCTGAGTCCTTAGCTTTTCAAACCTAACAAGGTTCTTTTAACACAGCTTTCAAGATTTTGGAGGGACTCCTTTGGGGGACCCCTTCCTCACATCATTAAATTCCTCCTACCCAGCAAATCCAAATGTACCATGATGAATTGACACTCACTCAGATAATCATCAAGATGCGTTGTGTGAACTTGTTGCCTTTGATTCAATGGACTGAAAATTAATTCCTTGCAGAACAAGCATTGTGTCTGTGGATGTGACAACTGTTTGGTGATGCCAAAAGACTGGTGAGGCTCAGGAGTCTTACATCTAGTCCTAAACTCTGAAGGGAAAACAGTACAGTAGCAGCTGCCAACTCTTCCATCCTTTTCCTTATAAGCTGTTCTCTTTGTTCACTCTCTTAAAAGGCCCACAATTCCCTGACCCTCTGTCACAGATGAGCTTTTAACTTTAAATACTTCAACTTCACTTCTCTGTAGATCTGTTTTAGACTCTTCCCTGATGCTCCAGCTCTTTGCTTTGCCAGTCTTCTTATATTTAGTTTTCACATACAGTACGTAGGCCCAATCATCCTCCAACCCTTTGCTATTCTTGTCATGGAACATCCTTGGAGCAAATTTCGCCTTTCACAAAAATGTGAAAATCATGTCAAATAGAATATTGTCTGAAGTCCTGATACTGAAAAAAAAAGTTTTCCTGATTTTTTCTTACTTTTTATTACATGAACATCTCCACTACTTTTGCTAAAATAGCCAAAAGGCAGGTGTCTAAGAAAAACTGAGTTCAAAACTCAAGTTTACCACAGAAGTCCAAATTTCTAATTTTATATACTTTAGAAGTGAATGTAGGAACCTGCAGTAAATGTCTGTGACAGAAATATCTTATTATTTTATACCTAGATAATTACTTTTTACTTCAACTTCTTTTTGAAGTATTCTGACAACAGTTTTCCAATGACTTCTGAAGTTATAACTGCAATCAACTTAATATAGCAGCAATTATACTGAAATAGCTGTTCTAAATAAACAGGATCACCAGCTATCAGTTGTACGTATGATATGTGTTTTATCTTTCTGTTATTACTTCAAGCTGCATTTCTCTCCCTCAGCATTTTCCTGCTGTCCTGTTACAGATTTCTGTGTGCCCATACCACCAAAACCTTTAGAAAATTATGTTTTAGGAGTAACAGAATAACAATTTTACTAAAAAGTAGAGTGGTGGTTTTACTTAGTACTCACTAGCACAAAAAGGTTTCCAAAACCAGTGGAAACTTCCTGCATTTTGTCCACTTCAGACAAAGGGAAGTTAATTAATTTAATTAAAAAAATCTAAATAACAACATAGTAATTTGCAACATGTTTTAATTCTGAGTTATGCAGGTTATGTTTTAACTGGTAGTAATTTCTCAAATTAATTGATGCCTGTAAGTTATTTTTTACGGCAAGGACACCTTTATGAGGAGTTGTTTTTACCTAGAAGAAGAGATACACAAGAGTTTTCAGCTGGAGAATACATCAGTATAAGTAAGGTTAAATTTAAGCTACTTGCAAAATTTTGGTTGATATCAGGTACATTTCACTTTCATAAAAACTAAAAACTATAATTGAAATTAGGCAATATCATCACTCTCAGCGTACTGAACTCACCTGAACAAACCAATCAATCCTAGAGTTCGTGCTAATGCACTAAACGGTTAGGCACCTAAAAGAAACCACGTGGATGTTAATTTCAGCTGAGATGTTGCTTCTATTAAGGAAATAAATTTCACAGTAGTACATAATGCTGTGGATATATGTTCCAAAGAGATGCTTTTTTTCTTCCTTAACGCTTCTCACTAGGATAACACCCTAATCACTGGATTGTGGTAGGGCAGATGTGTCTCATTCTCTTATTGCAGTTATTCTACTTTGCATAAATTAAATATGAATTGGGAAAGAGAGGAAGAAAGGAGATTGACTTTGTAGCTTTTAATTTAGTTATCTGGATACCCATGCAGATGAATGAAGTTCAAGTTCCTGTTGCAATATAGATGTATTTATATAAATTGAAATATTTTCAACAGGAGAAGTGGAGAGTAACTGACCTTAGATGTCTGGACCCTGAATTTTAACCTTCTTATTCCAAATGAGGCAGGAAAAGATTCAATTCCTCTCTCCCACATTAAGACAAAGTGTTTGGCTTAAACCTAAGATGACAATGGTAAGTCCTCTTCTATAACAGTCTCATGGTGAAGATCCCTGCCCATAAGGTGGAAAAGTAACATTTGATTAATTCCCTTTGTCTGATGCCTCACATAGTAAGAAAATATCTTAACCAGTTGGCTGAAGCTGAACCTGAGAGAATATGTTGGACTTTTGCAGATTAATTATTCAAGAGAGAGTTCAAGAAGGCATTTACCAGCTGGCATTCATCCAGCTGAGGAAAGACTTGCTCCCCAATGCCTGCTTAAGCAGCTTTCTTTTTTTTTTTCTTTTTTTTTTTCATATTTTATTAAGCAGTCAGCAAATTAAGAGACAGGATTGCCCTGGGATTATGAAACATATTTAGCAAATATAATATGTTCTCCTCGCTAGCATCAGTGTCTGACAAAATTTCCTACCTGACTACACTGAAATAAATTCATTTACTTGAGTGACATCCACACAGCTCAACAAAGAATTCACCACAATATCTTTAGCTATGGGTCCTGTTTGAACCCGACCTCAATTTGATTTAGCCAGCAACTTCTGTCAGTGCAATAGATAGTTGTTATTAGCTTTTTTAATTGACATTTAGGTTCAGAGAGTATATTTCCTCAATTTTCTAGGTCAGAATTAAAAATACATTTTAGGAAATAAAGACACTTTCAGAAATCAGATTCCTGTACTTGTATGATTTTTATCCTGTTCAAGAGCAGATGCTGCCAATGTATTGCAGTTGAGACTCACTTTTGAATTAATTTGCTGTTTTACATCACAGTTATATCCATTGCAGCAGATGCTTTATGTTTCTCTGGAAGCAAGGAAAAGAGAGCTTCATAGGGTGGTGTTGTTGCTATCCACCCAACACATGTACTGTAGCTGCAAGGAGTATCTCTTCCCACCACAGACACATTAGCATGATGTTTATGGCCAGTAAGATGGTTCAAGAGCACTAAAAACATAAAGTACTGTATGTGCTCTTTAATTAGAGATGTAATATACTCCAGCTGGAGTGACTCATTTTTGCAGTCTGATTTTTGATAGCAAGTCTTCTGTGGAGCTTGAAATTTCCCTTCTCTGCCTAAAAGAAGGAGTACTGGAATTTTTTAATGACTTCCCTTTTTTATAGAATTTAGTTATGGTTTGGGTTTTACCTGGATAATCTAGTTGGTAAATCTCAGTTTCCTGAAGGAACAACTCATTGTTCTCATTTCCGAAGCCATAATGAAGAGTTTCATGGCTAGAAAAAATCTATAGCTTTAATTCTTTCTGAATTGATATGGAGACATTTTGTTATCTCAAAAGTAAATCAACTATAGTTGCACCTGCATGCTTCTCAGTTGTCTTTTTGAAGATGAACAAGGATGCTGGAGACTTACAGGCCTGAATATGAAATGGCTCCATTTAAATTCTAGCAAAAATTATGGGTATATGATAGTCTTTCACAGTAAGTGTCAGAAGTAACCATAATGGAGGATCTTACTCATCATACAAATAAACTACCTTTTATTCTTGGTTTTACAAGGAATGAAGAGTGGATGAATTTACTGCTTTTTCCTTTATTTGAAATCACCATTGAATCACGTTTACCTGCATATAATGAAATGCCTGCTTGACATGCAGTTCAACAGCACAAGCAAAAGAACAAAATCTATCAGAAAAGAGATGGTTGATTTTGTTGAAATGATAGATTTTTGTTAAAAGAGGGTTATCAAATGACTCTGGGAGTAATGAAGCCTCCTCAAAACTTATCAATACCTCTGAGTGCCTTTTAAGGTATAGCATGAAATAAGCTAGTGGTCCTGCTTTTCCTTGACTTCTCTGTGGAGTATTTGGCACCTATCTGGCAGTTTAACTATACGCTAAGTTGAATGTAGTGTCACTTTAACTATTTTCTTTGAACAGTACGTTAGTCCATTTCTCTTTTTCTGGGTTCCCTTTGCTCAATCTTCATATACAATTTTTTTCTGAATTTGGTTATTTTTCTATTATTGTTTATCAAACAATACAGATTCGGATTTTTCCTCATTTACATTTTTTCCCAAAATGTACTTTTTTTCAGGTCTAATCTAGTCTCATTAGAATCAATGGGACTCTCAGACTGGTCTAATATTTGGTTCCTTTAAATCCTCAGCTATTCCTAATTGTTTATCTAGTTTTATGCAGGAGAATGTACATTTACCTTGCTAACTTAAACCACTTAAAGAGTGACTATATATGGATCCCTGCCTTCATCTGTGTCTCCAAAGGCAGATTCAGAGATGAATGATGTATTTCTCCCAGAGTCAGTGTTATTGTTTGGGAAATAGCTTCCTACCTACCACACCCTAAGGGAGGTTCAAGAGGAGTTTTCTAAAATTATTTGTGTTGTTGCTTTTACTGACAACTCAACTCTTTTCTGATACAAGGTAGGACAGGTATTTAAGGCCCTCAATAGAAGAGAAATGGGTGAAGTATCTTCTCTACATCTCACTGCCCTTGAAAGGATGAATGTAGAATGACATACAAGCAATTCTTTCCTTGTGGTTTTCGGTTCAGTATCAATGACAAATTCATACAGAACTACTTTCTTTCTTGAATTAGCTCCAAATAGGGATCAAATAGAAAGTCATGTTGTTCATATTGCCTCACCTCTACTAGCTACTTCTTTAATAGTCCTTCTCCCTCAAAAAATAATAGCAGACTGTGTCTGCCAGTTTTATCAAACTGTCAGTAAGATTTTTACAAGATCATATTTTCCAATACCATCTGGTGCCTCCTACAGTAGCAGATTAACAAATTTTTAGAGGATCCTGTTAACCATCCCATGTCTGCTTTGACATTTTTTACTTAATGTAAAACATTAATGTGCCTCTGCCAAAGGAGACTAGCAACTGAGAGACAAGCCTTCAGTTTATATAACATGCTTTGTGTCTCCTGATATAATCTGATGGAGCTAAGTTGATTTTCATTCCAGCAGAGAACTTGGTCTTCAAGTTCTCAATCAAGATATTTCTCTTTGATTTTTCTGCTTTGAATTCAGAAGGGTTCTTTCTTCCCATTTGGATCTTTTAAAATAAAAGCAGCAGAAGAACAAAATAGTGGGTGGTGAAGAATAGCATAAGAAAGTATTTTAAACCTCTAGCACAATCAGCACTGGATTGGAAATTTATAAATGAAGAAATATGAAAAAGAGCACAATGTTAGATATAGAACATGGTTTGTCAAATGGCACTTCTTATCAATTAGGAATGCTTCAGGGATAAGAAAAATTTCTGGCGGCTTCAAGCAGCTGTCAAAAATAGCTGTTGGTGACTTGGGCAGGGATGAAGCTGTGAGGCTGTGGAGGCTGATATTGCTCTTTCCAGTTAGCTGGTAAGTGGTCATAAATGCAGCCTTGCCCTCCCTTTTTAGGAGAGAAACTGGGCTTCCTCGACTGACTAGCGAGGGAGGAAGAGCAAGAGGAAAGAAGAGGAGCCAAATGAAGAGGTCAGGTATTCCCTTGTCCACAAACCAAACAGAATAGTCATATATAAATCTTTTAGAATTATAAAGAAAATAACCAGGCATATAGGTTAAGATTATCAGCATAAAGATTCACCTGGTTATAATTTTTAACTTTCAAATATAGCATGGTTAATGTTGAAAGAGATCTCTGGAGATTTTCTAGTCCAATCTACCCATTCAAAACACAGACAGCTAGAGCAGGCTGCCCAGAATCAGATTCAGTCAAGTTTTGAATATTTTTACAGTGGAGGCTCCTTTGATGTCAAAGCACTTGGCTTCAGGAGAGATTGAGAATCTCAAGGACAGGGAGATGCAGTGCAAATGTACATAATGTTGTTCGTATCAGCCCCAAAGTGAGATTCATGGCTACAGAGAAGGTTAGCAAGGCAGGTCTCATCATTATTGTCCTTTTGCTAACCCTTTACACAGCAGAGATTTGATACTTAAAAAAAAAAAAAAAAAAAGCCTTGTGCTGTCTTTCTAGGTCAGCTTATGTAATGAATAAAGCTTCTGTCGAGGAGTATTTGTGTGTTTATGCAGCCCTTTTCATTGCTATTTTGCTTTTCTTGTTGTTGTTGCTGCTCTTTTCCATTTGAGATCTCCAAAACGGGATTTCAGGTCACAGAATAAGTGCAGTAATAGTAGCACACAAGTGATAAAGATGGATCAATGATTGCTCAATTAGCAAATCAATAATTCATCTCTCACATGAATGGTTGTCAATGACAAATGCCCAAAGGCTGGTTAAACTGCATTTCCAAATGCTTCAATGTAAAAATCGAAGATCAGATCTCACAGTGCTGAGCAGATAAAACAACCTATCAAATCTGTACTGTGACAATGATATGAGCCTAGCAATCATAAAAATATATCTTGATCCTATTTGTAGCTCTTATGTGTTGCTGTGGGCCATTTCTGTTTATCCATCCACATGAACGGCAGAACAGGGACTCTGCTGAATAAACAGGAATGATCTGGATGAAGAGACAAAATAGTCTTTCAGATTTCTGATTTTCTTTTATGCTCCTGGTGCAGTGACTGCTGAAAAAGCAAAGGAAATTAGTTTGAGTGTTCAGTCAGGAGTAAGCGAGACCCGCAGTTGCGTCATTGACATGCAAGGGATGTGGATGGGAGCCTAGCGCGGGCGCAGGGAGGAAGCAGAGGGCTGCAGTCCACCTCCTGCCACTGCAGCGTGTTTAAAAACATGCCCATAACAAGGGTGGGAAAGGCTTAGTTATCAAACTGGCGTGTTGCTGTTAACAGCACACAATGAAAAGTTCAAAGATGATTCTTTCCAGAATGTACTGTTTATATAACACACATACAGACAAGTAAACTGCTGTTTTTGCCTCTATACAGTATATTCAGGTGCAAGTATCCATGCACCTATGACATTTACCTTCCGAAATTTATTTTGAACTGCAGACCTACCTTTTCCTCTACCCCCTATAAATTTTAGGATAAGACAGCTTGTTTTAATTAAAATTACATTTACATATTACTCTCATTTTATTATTTTGGAATCATATTTTACACCCTGCGACTTGCTCTAAAAGTTTAGAGATGTTTTACAGCTCCATACAAATGCTGAATGATAATTAGAAGCTATATGTATAATTTCCAGAAGGTTCTTTTAACAGAAAA
Source organism: Nothoprocta pentlandii (assembly GCA_013398315.1). NCBI lineage: Eukaryota > Metazoa > Chordata > Aves > Tinamiformes > Tinamidae > Nothoprocta > Nothoprocta pentlandii. The sequence continues at coordinate 3,398,867 of VZSG01000016.1, read as the reverse complement.
AGCAGTCTCCAGCTGATGCATTTAGCTCTGCAACAAATACATCATGCAGGCAGCTTTCTGATGAGAGCTCCAACTTGTATCATTGTTTTTTTCAATTCTACAAAGCATTTGTAAAGATAAGAAAGTTTTTGAGTTTGAACAAGGACCATTTTCATCAGAGAAGTCCCGGCCATCCCATCCTCAAGACCACACTGTCAGGATTTGCCCTGTCCAAGTGCTACAGTGAAGGGGTACACATGAAAAGATAGAAACCACCCAGTCCAATCTTTCTTAAGATGACCATTATTTCTGTTACTGGTTTTCTGTTACTGGTTTTATTTTTTCATTTATTTTTATTTCTGTTACTGTTTTTTACTCAATGCCCTTTCCTAATGTGGATACTGACCTTATACATGACTCAGAAATGTATAGACTGAGATCTAGACAGCCTGAGAGCTGAAAAAGATAAGAAAAATAAATTTTTTCAGAAAGCAAATACTGATTATGTTTAAGATTATATTCAGCAAATATATAAGTAATTTTCAATCAGCATGCTCACAAGATATGATGTGGACTATGACTAACAAATATTAGGTCGCTTCATGTTGTGACTATGACTGCCTTTTGCATAAATTATTTTATAAGGTTGCAGCTTGTATACTTTACAATCAAGGAGAAAAATTCAAGTTCATTTAAATTTTTCACCAGTCTCCTTTGATGTGGTACAACTTGCATTTCTTTTTGATCTTCCATAAAAGTGGAAGGAAAAATGTGAATTAAGAACAAGGTATTTAAAGAACATCCCAAGGCCATTCCAATTTATGCAGCAGTATCTCATTATTGTTACACCTTAACCAGAGGAAGAAAAAAAAAAGAAAAACAAAGACAGCAAATATTTGAAAAGTGTGTATAACTTGATTCTGCCACAGAAGTAAGTATATCCATCCTATTGGTAAGAAGGAATGGTTCTGCTAAACATGATGGATGGCAGTCCAGCATGTGTGTGTATATATATATATTTCTCTCTTCACTGAATTCAGAATTTCACTCAGGCCTGTCAACACCACACTTCTCCTTTCCAGGGCTCCTATGCTCTGTGGCTTCATGAATATTTTGCTACCAGTTAGTTCTCCTGCTCTTAGCAGCAGGATCTTGTAGTTACTCCAACAGAAACCTCTTCTCCTGGTTCCCAGTTTTCCCTTCCATAGGAACATAGCAAAACTTCCCATGTGAAGTCTTAACTCACCTCAAAGTTCTATTAAAATCTTAAAATATGAATTTAGGCTTCATTAAGAGCAAAACCTACAGCTGTTGAACTCCTTTAATAATGCTGTAAGAAAGTTACTTATAATTTTAAAGGTTATCATAAGAAAAATAGCAGAATCTGTAGAAATATTTTGATTGCAACATTCTATGACTAAAGGTGTTCATTTCCTTAAATGCAAAAACCAAATTTGCACTAAGATATAGTAATACTTGTGGTGACATTTATGCTCAAGGAATTTGGGTCAGTGTGTCTGTCAAAATGCTAAGCATGAAAAATCATGAACTGACCTAGAACAAAAGGTCCTGCTTCAAACAAGCTGACCCATTTTAGTTTTTTTTTTTTTTTAAATCTTCTTGATTTTTTCTGTGCTGCCCTAAAGAAAGCACAAATGAAATGGAAAACAAAGAAGGTAGGGATGGAAGAAGACCTTAAATTGAAGAAACTGGCTTTGAATGTGTACTTTTACATATTCTGGATCAAGGGCGGTATCTTTCTAGGAAAGGCACGTAGGAGTCTGAGTAATATAAGGTACATTCTTGTAAAATTCCAGTATCAATAGTATTCTGTTGATTATAGTGTCACCCTTAATGCTACTCCTGTTTCCAAAGGAATTGAGAATATAATTGCAATAATCTTGAAAGTACTTGAACTAGAAACATACAGAATATTTTGAGATGTTTCCCTTACTGCAGTTTTAGTCATCTGCCCTATTAAGTGGTGATGATTTCCAATTGGTTCCTATCAATCTTCCATTAAACTAAATCTGGGTGAAGGCAGGAAAGTGACTGAAGCTGATTGGACTGTTATTACATGGCTTTTTAGTGCTGTCAGTTATGTTAATCCTTTTAACAAAGGCATAGAAAGTTCTATTTTTTTTTTCCCTGCATTGGAAATACATTTCATATGACTTATATTGTCACCTGGACATAAAAGAAACCAAAAAGGATTTCCTCAGAATTAAACAAACCCATCTTCCTATATGTGAAGTAGAAGAACTGTTTTAAAAGTTACATGATTGAATGTTGCTTGGAAAAATATAGGTGATAACCATAGGATTTTTTAAACACAGAAGACATCCCAGTGAAATCAACTTATTTGGCTTCTCTTATATATCCTTTCCCTAAACTAAATTAAAAAATAGGATTAAAGGTTCTTCATTTTAAGTCTAGCTTGAAAACTATGATTTAAACTGTCATTTTATCTTTAGTTTTAAAGAATTTATTAGTACATTTTGTACATTTTTTCCCTGCCACGTTTATCTGACAAAAGCATGCATTATGCCCAGACAATTTCTTTTTTCTCTTTCAATCAGAAAAACTGTATTTTTTTCAGAGCATTTATTATATCATTGCTGCTGAGCTGTACCAAAGTTTCCAAACTGAATCCAGAATTATTTATGTGTGAGAGAGAGAGACCATATCTTGGAATACAGTGTGTCATTTTGTTTTGTTTTCAGGTTGGATATTATACCAATGTCCTTAATAATAAGCATATATTGCTCAGGAGCTTTATAGTAGTCAAATTCTGCTTTTGAGTATTAAAAAAGCATTTACCTATTCTTCTGCTAATGATTATGTTATCATCATGTTTAATTTTCCTATCAGCAAATGGAAGAAACCCTCTGTAATTCATAGAACAAGAAAGTAAGAATGTCTTTCAATAGAATTTTTTCTGTAAGATTAATTTGGTCAATTTAAAAGTCTTTTAAATTACACAGATTTCCTTACAGTGTTTCTTTAAGCAGTCTATAGTTTGGTTTCCTTTTGTAGATTATTTTCTCACTAAATACCAGTGTATGGAAATTTGTCTGTAAACACACTAAATAAACAACAATCTAAAGTTATTACACTTTCATTTAGAAAATCTGTTAAAAAGAGCACACCCAGGCCACAATATGATGCAGAATGGACTTTCCAAAAGATGACCAAAGTGATTTTAGTGATCCAAAAATTCCCAGATTTTAGGCAACTAAAGGAGACACAATAAATCACAGCAGTTTTATCCTAGCTACTAAACGGCTGCTTGGAATATGGGGCAGGCAAAGTTTAGAGCTCTGATTGCTCTGTACCTCCAATACAAACATCTCAGCCCTTGAACTAGGCCGCAGGGCTGAAGACTGAGGCAGCAATGATCCATAAGCATAATAAAAGGAATATCTTTCTATGGCCTACAAGTAATCATTTCATAGTATTGACACATCACACACAATATTAATCAACTTGCCTTCATATAAGGTGTTGTTGGACAGTGTTTCATCTCAATCATTCTTCTTGTCCCACATCAATCATATCTGGAAGGGAAATATGAACACTCAGCTAAAGATCTAGTCTACAGTCTATTTTACAAGTTAAATAAGAAAGAAAAAATATCTACTTGGAATGCATCATCCACAGATATCTTCCTTTCCAGCTTTACAATATAGGTATTGTTCTACTACTTTCTACGAACATCAGCATTATCTGAAAGTCTACTGTATGTTTCAAATACTTCTTTAAATTTAAAATGTTCTTTTTAATCTTACCTGGCCTTTTTGTATCTTATGCTGAACGCATAGGGAAAACAGTTGTCAGCAAGGTGCCACAGCCATAGTCAGCAGCTTGACAGTGATCACTTTTCCCTCCTGGCTGGTGCTGGGGAATATTTTATTTTGTATAAAGAAGGCTGTGAAAAAAATCCAGCTTTAAATACTCAATAGACATTCCAGTTTTAGACTGATAGATTAGCAACACTTACAAGGCAAAAGTTTAGAATAAAATTGGAAAATATTTGTTATATGTATATATATATATATTTACAGAACTATTTTTTAGACTTCTAAAATCATATCTGTGGTCTGAAACCCAGAAATGTAAGCTAGTGGTTAGGTTAACCATTGGGAAACCATGTACTGATTTCTTTGTTGAATACAAACAACCAGCTCCAAGCAGACCTATGTGGAGGGCTGAGCTTGCTTGATGTCTCTGCTAAATGGGAGGCATGGAATTGCAGCTAAGTTCTCAAACCTGGTATGTAATCCTAAGACAGATTCAAACTAAAAGTCAACTGGATGCATTAGTTCGTAAACTAAGTGTGCACTAGCTTTAAAAATGTTGTTATACAGAAAATATACCAATTTGAGAGGGGAAAAAATCCTATAGAGGTTACCTATCAAGCATGCAGAATTCTAAAGCAGTGATGTTATGTGTATGTGTCATGTTAACTAAGAGACTAAGCTCACCATTAGATCAAAGGCACTATGTGTACTCAGCCTCGTGCCACAGTGTGATCTCTGGAAGTCAAGCTGACTCCTTTCCATCCTTCTCATCCTCACCATTGCTACAAGCCAAACAGGAGGGCTGCAGACAGCTGTGCAGCAGGCTGTTTGTCATGCAGCCATGCTCTGATAGCAAATGTATGTGATGGAATATAGAAAAAAAAAATTTGAAGACACATAAGAAGGAATAAAATCTAGTTCAGTCTTAGCTGTGATGCTGTTGCAGGGCAAATGGGAACACAAAGCAACAAGGAGTTTATTTTTATCCTCAGCTTCAGCAAATTCAGAATATGCATTGAGACAGATGTGTTTTTTAAGGAGATGCAATTTTTATCAAAGTATCTTTCCAAAATAGAACATTTATTTAAAAGTTCTTCTAAGACTGCTTTGAGGAATTTCTGCCCTTTCTGATTTCATTTGAAGCTGCTGACAAACATGTCCAAGTTGCTGCATAGTCACATGGAGCTATTTCAAAGCTGTCAACTCCCGACTATCTTTGGCTACATGGCCCACCTAATCTCTTTTCCTGTCAATCAAGTGGAGAAGAAGCCAACTCTACTGGGATGGTTACTGATGTACTTCACAGTGACAACAAGGCCAAGACATGGCTGTCACAGATGTCAGTCAACCAAGACTACAACTGGCAAGAGGGAAGTATCTGCAGGCCACCGGGGTCTTGTGGTGCAGCAAGGATCAGTGGCTCTTCCTTAGCACCAGGGAGCTGCAGGGATTCCCTATGGTGACAAGGCAGAGCCACCACCACTTCAGTTAAGGTCAAGCAGTGAAGTCAACTTGCAGATGAAGGCTCAGCAAGAAGAACCTGGCTCAGACAGAGCCATTTATCTCCAGCGATGTCTGTAACAATGAGATTAAGTCACAATATCAGCCCAAAGTTTGGGGTCAGGTTCAACAAAACCTATAGCTAGGAAAGAGTGAGCTGGAGACCAGCATCAATGAGGAGCATGGGGCAGGGACTGAGCTTAAATGGAGTTCTGGGCCATGGCAGGGCGGGGAGGAGGCCCCACACGAGGCTGGGCATGACCTGGGAGAACCCTCAGCACATTTGTAGACCTTGGGAGCGGGTGCACATGTCCCATGAGATTCGATAAATGAGCATCTGGGTCTGGAGCATCCCAATGTTACAGAAGTGCTAAGGGTTTTGTGTGACAGGTGTGGGATAGTTTAGATGGTTGTGGAAATCTGTGTTAGAACAATTTTAGGCATTTTTTTCTCCATGCATTTGAAAATCTTCCATGTAATTTCACAGCCAAATTGTTGAAAAGCTGCTCTTTAGCTATATTTAATGGATGCTGTACATGTCTAAATAGAGATAGTTTATATCACTGAAATGATTCTGCCATTTTACATACCCATGAGGAGCAGTTTATTCAGATACTGAGTAAAAATTATTGCAGATTTATGTTTACATCTGCTTCCCTATGTTTGGACTACTTAATATATTTCTGTCAATAACAATCACAAAAAATAACTCATTTTTACTAGATTATATCTGTTTTTATATCCTTATTTAGCACTTATAATAATAATAATAGAACTTTTACGTACTTATTCAGTTAATGCAATGGCTATACTATAGTCAAAGGAAGAGCACCGAAGGACAAAGTAAGAAGATTTTAAAAATGCACACACCTATAAAATGAGCACTTTAGGTGGAAGAACTTGCATCTAGCTATACTCTTCTGCTGTAATGGAATATCCTTGTTCTGCAGCTCTTTTTCATGTGTTTGTTTTTGTGATGCAACTTAGTCCTGAGGTGCATTGCATGTCATACACTGAAATGTATACATTTTAACCAAAATGGAATCATGCAGTGTCTTATCTTGTGTGCCAATCCTTAGTGACAACAGATGAGGATCAAATTCTGACAGACACTTACAAATTGTAATAGCTACATGAATTTTAAAAAATGCCTATATGTACTTGAAACATACTTATGCTTATTGAACTTTCCACTTGCTGAAATCCAACTTTTATTTTTGGCACTTTAAGTATCCTTGAATATATCTCTAGATTTCATTTTGCTTTGTATTGTTTTATTTCCCAGAACTGTTGAGAATTTTTGCAATAAGTATCCCTATTCTCTTCTTGATGAATTAATATATAGCCGAGCAAATTTTGACAGCACCGAAACTTTTATGCTTCAATTTATCTATGAACTAATTCTTTTTATCCAGGCTTCTGTTAAGAAATTTTGCCTGCAGTAGAAGATATCTATTTTTAGTGGCTTTAGCAAAGGCAAATTTCTGCTGCATACTACTCCACCTGTTGAGAAGAAGAGAACTAATAACAGTTGACAAGTTGCCGCACCACAGCAAGGTGCTGTGATAATGTATACTGCATAGAAGAGAATCAAACCCTCAGCATTTTCAGCAGTCCCTACAATGTTCTTTCTTAGTTTTTCTTACATTCAAAATGTCAGAAGCAGTTCCAACTCTTAAGCTGTATCAAAAGAAAAAAACTGTCATGTTTAACTTTCTGTGAGACTGGAATGTTTGAACTTCTCACATATTAAAGTTGGAAAAAGAGAAATTCTGAGGATAAGCCTTAAAAGCACAGAGTTGTCCTTAAAAGCACTAATCTTATGGACTAATGGTAGAACAACATTAAACTTTTATTTTCTGCAATGCGTTAACATAATTTCATAGTTATGATAGTGGTGAATTAGAAGATAAAATAAGAATTGGGTAGGAGATAGCAAGATTAAGGACATTTGACAGGCACTTTTTATACATAACTCCTAGGTAGATAGTTGCTCTGTCCTACATTAACAACTTTTTTTTTTTGAAAATAAAATATTTTTCCAACCATACAGGCCATTTATTGAGAATTCATATTGCAACATATCTGTCCTGGTTCTCTTACCTGCTCTCATCAGTCTTAGCCTAGGAAAATGGGAGACAAAACACAGTAGAGATGAAAGACATTTTATTACTGGTATCTGACAATTTGGTGTTATTCTTGAAGCTGTGCTATCTCTTCCCTAGGGTGTTTTCTGAGGAATGACAGCAAGGAATACAGTAATCAGAGCTTCCAGATAGACCAAGGAAAGAGACTGGTGTAAATCCTGAGACCTGGTGGTTTCTGACTTGAAATTAGGAAGATCTGACATTTTGTTTTTAAATTATTTGCTAGCCACTTTTAGCAGGGAGGATGGCTAACTCCTGCTAAACACTGAATTAGATTTTCTATGGTTAGAAGCTTTTTTTAAATCACTTGAGCAGGATTGGGAAATTATTATTTTCATACTCTCATTTGGGTCCTGGAAAAGATTTCTTTGGTGTGCAGAAATGAGAAGAAAATAATGGAGAGTGTCAGGTTCTTTCTGTGGATATGGATCTGTAATTGTTATCACTTTTAGGAATAAATATGTCTTATGCCATATTTTGTTTGCAGCATAGTACAAGTCATTTTCATCCTCTTTTCTAAATATTTTGCAATGTCAAGCCTCTGGTGAGAAATTCTGTGCTGCTGAAAAAGAATTTCCATGATACACTCCTGTTTTCAGATATTTATAGCTTTGCATGGGATTCTTTGATTTGAATTTTTTTATTTAATCCCACAGAAATACATGAAAGTTACTGACAGTAGTGACAAAATTATACAGTTTCAAAGAGGCAGAAAGCAGATGTGTTCACTGACCCTATTTATTACTTGGATGACTGGAAAATACTGCTAAACTATTGTTTTGTGCAGTCAATTCTATTGTAGTTTGAAATTTCACATTTTATATAGCTATTTTATACTTACTCTGTAACAAACACAATATTCTATTTTTTGAGGTGAAAAAGCATACATTTGAAAATATTTCCTTTTAAAATATAACTTTGAATACATATTGGCTTTTGCTTTCAACTACATACATGACATTTCCCAGCCCTTCTGACACATCATACAGTAGCAATTCTTCCCATGGTAATATAGCACAAAATGGTGTATTGCTTTCCCTTGGAAAGGAAAGATACTTTTTTTCCTAATGAAGAAGAAAACTAACCTTTCTAGCAGGTTATGTTCAAAGTCATGTAGGAATGCTTGATTTTCACATAATCCTTGGTGAGGAATAGCGCAAAGCGTATTCAGATACAAATGGCTTCCAATCTGAAGAACTTGAGTTCCTCTTGACGTCAATGAGTCTTGGAGGACCTGCACGTATGCAAAATTTTTCATGAGATTGTTAAGTGTTTTGGGAGGGAACTGTGCATTCTGTATGCACGTGTACTGTATTAGTGCAGAAATGTCAAGCACTCTGAATTCCTTCAAGTCAGGCAAGGCTGCTTTATGGTTGATTCAGGAGAGCAGTCTTGTTCAAAACGGCATCATTAAGAGAGAGCTATAAAAAGATCTTGCTCTTCTCAGAGTGTCTACCAACAGTTTTTTTTGGCTCAGGAATATCTGAGGCTAAAAAATAAATGATCCTGAGATGTAATCTGGTTGCTGCCGGTAATTATTACTTTCCCCTGGGCACCAGGCCATTCAGGAAGCCTCATGCATTCTCAGGGAAATAGGATGAATGATCTTATGGATTAAGGTATCAGATGCACACAAAGGTGAGGTGAATTAGGCAGGAAAATTGTAGCTAAATGTGGAAGAGAAGTTTCCTAGAACCTCTAAATCTCAGGTTGCTTCCCTTAAATATATTTCTCCTTATATGAATTTGTTTGCCAGCCTTTTAAGTAGCTATTTTTGAAGGCAGAGAGAGCCTAAAATTTAGCTAAGAGCTAAATTATTCATATAGATTTCCACAAAGGGTGTTTGCTTTTGGCTGTTCTTGCTATGCACCAATAGAGATTTTGTACCCACTTAGTCCTCCAGTGTAGCACCAGAGGAGCTTTCTCCAGCTCTTTTCTTTTTAATCTTTGTACCTGCCCTGTCTCTTCATTCCCCTTTCCTCTTCTCAGACTCATGTCCCCTAACAATCCTCTGTTCCCAAACTCTGCCACTAACATTAATCATTGGATTTGAATAGTCATTGGAGTATTTCTAGATACTCATTAGATTTGGATACTCTTTTTACTGTGTGAAAGAGATGATTTGGTTCCTGATAAAGTAAAGGGATAGTTAATCAATGAGGACATTAAAGGCTTAAGAGCAGTTCAGCCCTCCCAAAAGCAGACACCTAATCTGAATCACTCTTTAGGTGGTCTCAAATGTAGAAACTTTAACTGCCACAGCTTACTTTTTTCTTCTTATTTTTAAAAGATCCTTTGTCCTCTCCTCATAGACGCACTCTCCCAGAAGCTATTGTATGTCAATTCATTTGCAACAAAACAGAAGAGATCTGAGAATACCAATGAAACTGTGTAGTATAGTCACCTGTTTTCGGTGGCAACAGTTGTTTAGTGATCAGGTAAGGATACTTCCTCAATACATCATTACACACACTCCTAGTTATAACAGGATGTTGATGAAAATATATGTTTTTAAATTCTAAGATCCTCAAGACAATATTATATAGTTAATGTTTTCCCTTGGGTAATAGCCTTAAACAACCTGATGTGATGCTGATACATTTTCTTTGATGTTCTAGGAGTGTCAAGACTACCTAGCACCATATATAGTGAAATAATTTGAATTATTTCACTGCAGGAAATAAGTATAATGTCTCAAGGTTGTTTAGAGATGATCACTCTCTTGTTCTTTTCTTTGTATTTTTTTGGGTCTCCTCCCTTCTTTAGAAACAGAAAGTTTAATTTTCTGATCTAGAAGTGTGATAGCAACTCAACTGCAACATCAAGCTTATTTAGTATAAAGTTAGTAGATGATTTCAAGCATAGTATCTGTGCATTAGAATAAATAGGAATTGATAAACTCTAAAGAATCAGATACTCTTCCCTTTCACAAGATTAGGGTGTTTACAATGAACTTCCAGTGATATTGCAAGAATAATACGTTTTATATAGCAAGAGTAACAAGAACGTGTCTAAGTTCATATTACCAGCTGAATCAGGCAGCATCCCAAAATTATTTCCATCAGCCAGACATCCATTGCTGTGTTTGCTTGGTCTCATAATGACAGCTCCTTCAAACACTTTTAATTTCAACTGCTCTGTTAAAGATTCACCATTTCCCCCCATTAATCTCTGTGAATAATTATCTAGGCTTTAGCATTTTTACTCATCATTACAAAAGTGTCTGCTACTGAGCTCTTATTAACTCCAGTAATAAATGTAACAAGCAATTAAAATCAAGAATGTCATCATTTAAAAACTTTAGGAATATACTTCTATCTTTAATTTAGCCATAGATTTATCATATTGTCACTTAACATTAACTTCTTTTACTATTCCATTATGACAAAACACAAAAACTCATAGAAAAACAGGCTAATTAGTGGGGGAAGAAAGAGTCCTATGAAAATAGAGCTATATTTACTCAGTTAAAACACCTGTCTGCCAATACTAGAATATCTTGATAAGCAATGAATGTCAAAGGACAAATAATTTTGAATCTTACTACAGTAAGAAGGCCTCTTGTTCCATAAAGAGGTAGTAGTGCAGTAGTGTACAGGAAGCAACAATTCAGGAATGCTACATAAGCCTAAGATAACAACACTTCTGGAAAGCTACAGCCCCTGAACAATTTTATGTATATTTAACTCTGTCTAGTAGAGATATTTTTAATTCACTTCTGGCATTCTATTCTTATTTAAAATTAATGTACATTTTGAGACAGCCTTGTAAATCCTTTTGTTATGGAATTAAAAGGCTGATATTCTCCCCTCTCCCTTATGTTCTTAAATAGAGAATTTAAATTCATAGGAAAATAGACCTATATACAGATTTGAGAGAATAAAATACTAAAAGTTCACCGAGCAATAATCAGGCTACGGATTGTACAGTCAGAACTTACATAGGTACAAAGTTCCTGTTCATACATATTTACCCTTAAATGATAATTACTGATGGGTAAGTGGATAAAATATGTTGCCATCACGAACATTTGCAAACGTTAGTAATATGCTCAGAAATGATTGGGTAACTCAATCTCAACCAACTTAGGTAATAATATTGCCCTAGTTATATGGTAAATAACAACATCTCTGGAGCATTCTAATTTTTATTTTAGCATAACAGTGAAAGACAAAATGCAAATGGAGAGGAATTATTATGCTGTGAACTTTCTTCCACTAAATTAAACATAGATCTCTGAACATAAGCCAGAGCTGGATTAATGCAAGAGGAATCATTTTCATGGAAGAAAGTTAATGAGCAACCTCCTATGCTGTACATCTGTTTAATACTACCTTCATCCTGCTACCATTGGGAAATATGACAGAATAATAAAAAATAATTGTGAGGATACAGTGATACCTATTGATGGTTTCTGCTTCTCGATACACTTAATAGTCAACATATGTAAGAGAAGCACATATTTACCTTGTTGAACATTCAGATTAGCCAAAATATTCAACTCATCTTCAATTTTATAGGCTTTAAAATAATTCTTTACCATTTTTCTAAATTGTGCAAAGAAAAAATTCATTCTGCAAAATTGTGCAATTGTCTGTAAACAAAAAAACTCTCTGGAGCAAGATTGTTTCCTACAATCCATGTTAAAATGGTATTTTTCTACTACCAAGTAGAAAACTTCTACTCCAAGGAGAAAACTTTCTACCTCCCTCTACTACCTCAGACATCTACCCAGCTACCTCAGGTAGTTGTGTGTTTAATTAATTTAGATTAATAATATCAGCACATAGACTTTCCTTTTCATTACTTAACTGATTCTCAACTTTGCAAATAGACTGAGCTTAGATTTCACAATATGCAGTATCACAGGTTCCCAGAAAGAAGCTATTATAAATTTAAGTCATTTAAAAATTATTTAAAAAAATTAAAAAGCAGTGAGTATCCATAGAAGGTGAGTGGTTAGAAATATATGTCAAAGACACTACTCCCTCAACATCTTTGTTACTTTGGTAAGAGCATCCTTCATAAATATGTCCTATCAACTTGTGTATCAACTGGGAAACTGCAGCAGGGTGGGTGTGGGGAAACTGCTAGACAGGCACATATTGCCAGACCCTTGGATTCATAGGACAGTTCAAATTGACTTTTGGTCAATAATTGTCTTTGGATTGCTTTAGATCATTCTTCAGAAAACAACCTCACAATATAAAGAGCAGACATTACATACAGAACAGGGAAGAGGAAAACCAGAACTGTCAACTGCACATTTAAATTTGATGAATGATCATATTGGAAACTATATGAAATGACAGCCCTTCCTCACAGATATGCAACTTTCACTTTACAAGCTGTGCAGATACACAAATGTAACTTTACACTTGGAAAAAAATGCCTTTAAATAGTTTTCAAAAAAGAGAATACACATCTTCTTTCAGGTTAATACTATCATTAATTATGAAATCATGATCCTTTCTTTTTTTGTTCTAGAGGAAAAAAGTCCTGACTGATTTTATTTTAGGACATTAAATGTGTTACAAAGTAGAGTTAAACTCCATTTATAGCTATCTGGTGTTTAAGACCATCCAAGTCACAGATAAATTGTATTTGGATCCACTTAGTCAGAGAAAGAGCCTCAACCATACACTGAGAAAATTCTGATCAACAACTCCTATGGAGAAGGGGACATTGCTCCCTGGGATTTTGAAGTGAAAGCAGCTAGAGATTTCTGTGTTTCTTATATTTGTTAAATTTGAAATGATGGGCCACCTCAGAAGACTCAGGCAATAGTTGCTGTCCTTAATACCAATCCTAAATATTAGATGCAATATATGCAGCAAATTACTAAGATAGAATCAACTTATACATCATTTTTCATTTAAATTCCACCTAGCTCCTCTCCTATAAATGTCAATACCAAGAACAGAATTTCTATTCTCAGCTGCTTATTGATGCTCATTGAGCATCAGCTGTATCTGTTTTCAAACTGGTTACCTGCTAACATCCAAGTAAACTACCTATGTGAAAACAGGAGAAAGGTGTTTCTTTCCAACTGTTTTACTTTCTATATCAAATGTTATAGACAACGTGACATGATTCATAGATGGAAGGAGGCCCACAGGGATGTGCCACTAAGATGTTGTCTATTTTCTGCTGTTCTTTGCTGTCATGCAAACCTAACAGGCAGATGGCCTCAAAGCAGGAAATTAGATCATCCCTGTGTCAAAAGAAATCATCTATTTCCATTGTAAATTTTGGTGTGGATTAGTCTTTTTAAAAGTAGGTATTTCCTCTCAATAACATCTCAGGCCTTTTGTGTGACCAAGAACTATATTGCAGGATAGTCAGGCTTACAGCATTTATGACTCTTAGTCATATATAGATTTTGGTGGCTGCACAAAGGATAGATGGTTTTAAGACTGCTGATCTGCTACAGTATAGATACTAATAAAATCAGCTATAGTTTAACAATGTTGGTGAATCTGAAAGCAATTTGATTTGCTTGTCGTATTGGCTTTCCTCACCTTATAGCATCTCCACACAGTGGACATCAGCATGGAATTGATAGATTCATGCTAGCTTTGGTCCAAATAGCAGGCAAAAAATAGCTGAGAAAGTTCCACTCAGGATGATTTAATCTGTTTCTTGGAATTTTAAAGTTTATTCAGATATCATATGCACCACTGGAAGCTATTTTGGGGATGCTTAAGGAGATCTAAGAAAACCAATTGTCTGTGTATAATCTGCAGAAGATTTTTCCACAAAGTCAGCTTCAGACCTCTGCAGTGACAAAAAGATTGAATTCAGTTGGATATGTGTTAAAGAGATGGGAACTACAGCAGAATGGATTTAAGGTTTAATGGTTTTAACATAAAGTATGTAGTCAAACAAAAGAGCACAGAACTCACATGAACACATACACCGAGAAAATTTTTCTAATTAACAAATGCTATGGAGAGGGAACATATAGCCACATATTCTGACTAGATATTCAGTCTTATACTGATTTTAGTTCTTTTAAATGATTAAGAGCTCCAGCTCTTGACAGGTAGTCAATTGGTCATGTTTGTAGACAATACATAATCCTTAAGAATGAGATCACTCATTTTCCATGCTTAACTAGAACTGATGCAAGAAAAGCTGATGCAAGAAAAAAGCCAACACATGATTTTGTCTGGATCTTTTACTCAGATTTTCATATGTAGCAACTATACCTACCTTTTAAAAGATGCAAAGGGTAAACTCTGATGTTGAAAAGACTGCAGTCCTGGGCAAAATGTTTGTCTCATGAGATCTCTGCAGCCTAAAAAAAATCCACCTGCTTCCCTTTGTTCACAAAATAGATATATCACAAGTGACTGGGTTAAGGAACAGTGCATGATTTAGGACATTAGAGGTAGTGACAGAAAGAAGAGCTGGAGAAAAAAGTAGACTTCTGTCACTAGTTGGTGACTTGGTCAGAAAAAACTTTCAGTTGTAAGTCTACTTAACTGTTTAAGAAAAGATTTTACTGAGCATATCAAAGAAGTAGCCAGATCTGCTAAATTCTTCAGTGTATTAAAAAGAAAAATGAGTAACTTTTACCTTTATCCATTATGATCCTTTCCTACTTCATCATCTTTCTGATGTGATGTTTCCTTGCCAGTAAGAGATGCAGAAAAAGCCACAATCACTGCAGTACTTACTGGAATCTATCACTTTTTATCACACAAAAACGTATCTGGTCCAGGATAAGTTGTCTGAGAAAACCACACTGTAAACAGAAAACAGAAGTTAGGTACATTGAGAAAGGTTCTGGTCTAAATTAGCACTAAGGTCTGCTTACGAAAAAGTGATATATCTGGCTCCTGACTGAGCTGGTCACTGTCAGGACATCTCCACCTGACACCTAAGCCAGTTTCTAGTTATTCTGTTAGGTGACTAAGTTATGAAATTCACATATTGAGCTTAGGGCATAATATGCCATAATATTCTCTGTGTTCCCAGAGGAAAGCCAGATCACTGTGCTTCCTTTCAGGAGGGAATCTGATTCCCTTATCATTCCTGAGCAACAGCACATGGGAACATAAGCATATTTTACTGTTCTGGGGCATGAGACAGATGTAGGCAGGATTTTCACGCTCAAGCTGCTAGACATATCCTCCAGGCAGGATCCAAAAACTACTGTGAGGTTCTTGAATGCTAATGCCTGCTTTTTGACCTTTGTTGGCAAACACGAGCAGTGGAGATGCCCACGCTGTGCCTCCACATCTAACGAAGTGCCTGTGTTCCTTCTGAACGGGGAATAATCTTTCTCTTGAGCCACTATTGACTGAATCCGTGCTGGGGGCCCAGAATTTGCAGCAGGGCACTGTAGGTCTGGAAGCAGCATTATTCGCCACCCTTTATCATGAAATAACTCTGTTAGTAACTCAGCTATTGAACAGCAGCTTAGATCAAAGGAGATCAATAAACATAGAAATTACCAAGCCTTGCCAAAAATGTAATATATATCACAGCTCACCTGACCAATACTGCCTTCTTGTTAAGATCAATACTTACATTATCTTCTAAAGGTAATTTAACAATAAAAACATTGAGAACACTCTTTGGGCATGAACCTTTGCAAAACGTTAATAGCTTAGGAAAAAAACCTGTGTAAGATGCATCTAAAATATCAGCTGAGGAACAAAAGCCTCAGTAAATCTCTTAAAGGAAA
The DNA here is from genome assembly GCA_013398315.1 of Nothoprocta pentlandii. Taxonomy (NCBI): domain Eukaryota; kingdom Metazoa; phylum Chordata; class Aves; order Tinamiformes; family Tinamidae; genus Nothoprocta; species Nothoprocta pentlandii. Next base: position 3,382,746 of record VZSG01000016.1, on the reverse strand, counting down.
GATAATATACATAGTTCAAAACTGGATCCTATGTAATACATCTTTTTGCTCAGAGCACCAGGGAAGTTAAGGCAGACTTAAAATAAAGAAACAAAAAACATCAAACCTTACCTGGAAAAAAGCCACTAAAGTTAAATTTCCAAATACTGTGTAAAGAGAGCCTGGATTTCAAAGTTTCTTCTGTTATTAATTCAAAGATGGGTCATGTTGCCAAACTAATGTTCAAAGTGAGGATGCAATTTCTATTGCCTAGTTAGGGTGTCTGGTTGATTTGAAAAATAAAGTTAAAATACAGAGGAATGTAAAATATTTTCTTCCTTTTATCTTTGATATTAATACCTACCTGTAACAGGCATAGTTCATTTTTATTTGGGTAAAAATGTAGGTAGGAGTTTAGAAAGAAGAGCAACTGAACAATTGCTAGTTCTTACTATGAACAGAGTAAAAGGCTTTTTGCTAGTATTTCTCTTGCTATACAGCATGAGCTATAGACAAATATACTGCTACAACTGGTTCTATGTTATATTGAACTGTTGAAACACACATACTTGTATAAGCTGATCTGAACTGCTACAGCATACTGAATTTTCTTTAATATATTCATTACCTTCCTGAAATTAGTAATCTTCACCACTTTATTCTTGAGTATGAAGATCCTCAACTTCATTTAGATTTTTTCTTTTGCAATGATTTAAGCTCTAAATATATGTTCAAAAGTGTACAAAAATGGTTATGTACTGCATTCCCAGTACCAGGATAATTACCCAGTACCATTTAAAAAAACAAAAAAAATAAGTCTTAAAAATATAAGAAATAATTAGAACCTCTAAAAATATACCTATTCAAAAGGGTATGGTCTTTCATCTTTGAATTTGAATAACTATATGTTTTCTAATTATATGAATTGCATCAGGAAAGAGGCAGTGCAAGAAAAACTGTATGGAAATGGGCTGAGCAGTGTAGGAGGACTTGGAGAGTCGTGAAGCTATTTTGATTGGAAAAGTTAAAATATGTCATGCAATAAGTCCCAGAATTCTAGGCAAGTAAAGGACAAGCAGGTAAGAACAGTCATTTAAATGGCAAAGTATGATGAGTTAGTTCAAGTACTAAATGCCAATGATATTTTAGCTGCTAAATGCCTGGTGGTCACATTACTTGTTAAGAAAGTGTAATACCTACGGCCTATAATTATTTCAGCAGGCTCCCTTTTCCTCCTTTCATTTCTTTTCTGTCACAGAGAATGAGGAAGGAAACATGGAGCTGAGTAACAGGGGACTTTAACTCTGAATTCAAGGAATTATGTGGTCTTTTTCTAGGAAACTCAGAAGATAGGAGTACTAGATAATTTCCTGACCAATTACAACTTGCAATAGTGATACCCTTGGGATGGAGACACTGGCATTCTTTTAGAAGCCCTTAAATCCTGAATTATCAGGAGGAAAGCTCAGCTGCGCGCACAGAGGTTACTGACCTTTTTTCCCTTTGCTCCAAATCCTAGAGACTTGCAAGAATTCCTTTCTTTGTGAGTATTTTAGTAAAGTCTTCTGTTGGACATGAAGTATTTGGAAATTATCAAGCCAGGTAAACGTTTTCCCTCCTTTCTTTCCGAGGAAACCTGTTCTGAAATTAAAATAGCTGTGGGAGCGAAGACACTTATCAAAAGTTAAATTACATCATGAGTTAGAAAAATGTTTAAGGCATATACAATTCTCAATTATGTATAATTAAAAAGTGTAATGAATAACAAGGACAAACTTGCTTGTATTTTTGCAGTAAGTATAGAACCTTTACAGTAATGACACATACCGATAGTATTAGAGATGGAGATATTTAGAGATATTTCACATATTAAATATGCACATACGTTGCTCACTCACTGACATTTCTCTATCTGAAAGAAAACTACATGACTGGAAACCAAATATTAGAACTGTTGACTTACAAATAAAATGACATTTGTAGAGCTCAGAATTAAAATGTAAATAGGTGCCTAATAATGCAAGTTCTAAGTTTAAAATGTCAGAAGGCTGAAAAATGATTAAGATATGGTACCATGTTGGCATAGGAAAGTTATGATATCAACACAAGAACTTACAGAAACATATTTAAGCTCTGAACAACAGCACAAACAATGCTATTACATGCATATGCATTAAAATTATTTTATTTTGAAGAGAAATGCTTATTGTTTAAAGCAAAAATATTCAAACAATATATTTTCTCCTTAAGCAAACACACTGAAGCCCCTACCCACTTTTCCCCATAATGTGTTTGTGTATTTTTTCCCTACATTTCTAATTTCTCACCTTTATGTTACATTTGTTAGTGCTCATATTTGCTAATAGAGAAGCAGAGACATTTTTGGCATAGTCTGTTGAAGAATACATGGTCAGAGAAGGGAGACCTTAAAATGGGTTCAGTGGTTTGGGTCTGTCAGTGTGCACAGAATTGGTGTGATGTGCTCTGCTCCACTCTGCAGCAGGAAGGGGGAGGCTGTGCAATCCATCATGGAGATGACAAACCGGGAACTACGCTGTCTTGATGCATAGCCAGAAGGAGGAGACAGCAGGGTGCTGCTTAGACAGAAATAGCAATCCTTGAGTTCCATTGTTGTCTATTTCTCCAATAGTTATTAGTTTTCTTTTAGCTAATATTTTAAGCCAGAAAATATGAAATATAAAGCTGTCATAGTCAGGACTGGTTGGAAAATCAGACCATTTGATGTGAAGCTTTGCTTCTTGTGAGGACAGAAGGTGTAAAGCCTGCAATGGTTCTACCAGGAGCAACTGCTAAGAAATAAGCACTACTGCAGCACAGCAGGACTTCAATTTCATATCTGGATATCATATTAGGTGAACATTTAGATGTTCATATTTAGCCTGTCACCATAAAATAGAAAGTATGCTCAGATGTCCGCTGTGGGGAAGAAAACAGATCTGGATGAGGCAGGAAAGGGAGGTGATAGTATTCCCTCCAGTTTCTGCCTCTGATTTGCTGTCTTCCCATTTGGTTTGTATTTACTAGGTATTTATTCATGTTACAGCTAGAGATATTCTCAAGGTCTTTGGAGAAGGAGGACTGAGACACATTGCTCATAGCTTTTTATGATTCCAAAATGAAGGTCATCTAAATTTTTCTGCATTTTACCTGGGGAAAGACCTTTCTGTTTTTCCTCTGCCCTCTAGATCTCTACATTAATTTAACATCTGACTAGATAATTGGATTTTTAACCTAATTCTTATCAGAAGGTAGCTGCTGACTGCCTATAGGTTCAGTGTCTCTTGTTTAATTATTTTTGGTTTTTAAAGCATAATTTTAAAAACAAGTACTATATATGTGTGCCTGTACATTCTAGTTCATTAAAAATGCAAAAAAAATCACAAATAAATCTGTCTCATGTTCAGAAAAACAAGATTCAGCAATAAGAAAAATGCAATTTTGATAGCTATGTAGATGACTGCATTGTAATAGAATTCATTTCATCCTTATAAACAAACATTAAGTATATGCTTATGACAATGAAATGACAGAATGAAGTCAAACTCTATAATGAGCAATGTGCTGCAGCTGCAAACAAAACTGAAAGACTTTAATCAATATAAACACAAGAAATTTAACAGAGGGTAATTATAAAGAAGCAGAAAGACCTTTTCTGTGAGGAGTTATACTGGTACTACAGAATAGACACAAGGCAGGGACTGCTCGGTAAAATACAGCAACATCTTAGGGATTGTTCCAAAGACAGTATATCGTGGCACGAGTTTAGTTTCTCATGCTTATTAACTCCAAATCATCCCTAATTGCTTCAATATTTAGGTATTTTAGTCACAATGAATAGATACTAAAGAAATATTTCAACATCTGAATAAAGAATGCTTTTGATACCTACTGACCACCACCACCAATTCCTTTTCTTCTAAATGGTGAAGATTGCTTAACACATCTGGAATTAGCCATTTCTATTGAGTATTTAAAAATGGATTCTACTGTACCAAGCCACCCAAGGCTAATTTTTGAGATGCCTTTTTCAGTCTCATGTATAAGTGTGCTAATTCAAAGGAGTCTCACTGGGGTGAGTGAGGTCTAACAGGATTGATTCAAACTTTGGTGCTACAAGGAAACTTACTGTGCTGTGTAATAGTCATTGTAAGACAGGGTCAAAGTTTTCTTTGTTATCAGGTTTTACTACATCTGCTTGACGCAGCCTAAGGCTCTGCACCATGCAACAGGCCTTTCTGCATTGCTTCTCTGAAGCAGTAGCAAAAAGGGGACATATAGTGGTTTGACAACAGCTGCTGTGCTGCTCAGCTATGGATTCCTCTTTCTATAATAAGTTTCTTTGATGTTCACCACTGCAATATCTGAATATATTAAGTCACATGAAGAAACAGTTTTCACATATAAGGCAAAAAAATAATCACTTGGTAATAACTGAACCAGTGAAGCTACCCAGAAGGTCTGTGGCAGAATATGATTAGGATGTAGGTCTCCCATTCTGGGCTCTGACAAAGCATCCTTCCTTTTAAAAGGGGAAGATTACTGGCAGGACTCCTCAGACTTAAATGCTGTCAGTGTCAGTATTTTGCAGAGAGACTGTGATTCCCTTACTCAGGAGATGTCTGAGCAGAGGAAGCAGTCAGAAATTAATGGGACAGTTTGCAGATTGAGGTGTCACCCACCTGAGCAAGGGTGGTAGGATTTCAGCCTTGAAGATACCCAAGAGCAATTCAATACAGTTTCAGGAAAACGTGAGTAGTAACTGTGTAGGAGGATAAAACATAATCCAACAGTGTGAGGTCATTTGTAGCTAGAGAACTAGCTAAACATAAGTGTTTTAGGGTAAATAAGGGTTAATTTTTGTGAGTCCTTTTTAGAAATTTAAAAACACACAGAAAAGCATTTTAAAGGCACAACTAGGCTACAGTAAAGTCATAAGAAATACAGATCCAAACCAGAATTTTATATACAATCTAGTTATATACTCAACATTCTCCCAGGCAAGTGCCAACTACCTCTGGAAATGATAGACTCCGTAGATGTCTCCAGACAGCCAGCAGCATTTCAGGCTTGATGCATTCGAGAAGTCTTCTTCTCAGCTGCTCCACAGTGCAGAAAAGAGTGGTCCATGGGGTGGGAGCGACAGAGCATGACAGCAGCCTGGCACTAGAGGCTTCCTCCAGGTCTGCCTTCCAGCCTTTGCAACAACAACAACAAAAATTTAGCATTTAATAATGAACTGTGACTGGGTGAAATGAATGATCAACCATAATTACTAGAATCTATCTCTCCTCCTATCAAATAAATCTTCACCCATCAGCCTGGAGGATTTTTACTGCCCAAAGCAAACTTTTGGCAATATCACAGTTTCAACAGCAAACAGTTCTATTCCTCAAGCCTGAATGCCTTTTAATCAAGGAGGTAGAGTACTTTCCAAAAAGATGATGTTGATTTTCAACATTTAGGGTGAGGTATGCCCTGATTCTGGTTTTGGAGATGTACTCTAACTACAGGAGTATTGTATAAACAGGCTGTTTAATTCTCGATCATGCAATGAAAGGAAATGCTCGTGCTCCATTTTTTAAATACCAGATAGGCTGCTGTTTTTTGAACATTGGGCTGTGACTTTCAAGTCTTGGGAGTAATACGGGGATAACATTCAGCAAAGTGTTTGGCCTCAAAAGAGGTCAAGATTTGTTTATCATTCTTTTCACGGTTTCCCCTTGGTAATGGACCACTGGCATCAGTGAATGTTTTTTCTAACACAATTTATTATATGCCGGGAGTTCATCATTTTTCTGACAGCTCAGAGTTGTGGGAAGAACAGGGACTTGAATTAACCCTGGTATACTTCCAAAGCTTATAAATATTGTGATCCATAGGTAAAAAGCAGACATTTTATCACAATTCAGGGATTTTTAAGAAAGAAAAAACAACAGTAATAGAAAAGGGATTTGCTTTCTGAAGTATTAAAAAGCTCTGATAATCCAGGAACACTGAATATTTTCATTGTGTACCTTTACTGCTGGTTGCTGAAGTTCATTAAAAGTTAAAGGAAAAGATGGAAGCTACTACATTTCCAGGTATTTACCCTGAATTTTCATTTACTGCTTTTACATGGTTCTTCTATGTCTTCCGCTAAAAAGTTAAATAATGCATTTCCTTCCATATGCCAAGTTCCAGTGTTTCTTTTGAAAACAAATCTTTTCTGAGAGGAACTTCTAAATCATAATCCTTCTAAACTTCTCTCTTTACATTTTTAGGATTAACTACCTGAGCAGAAAAATCCCACTCCCTTTAACACTGTATACAGGGAGTAGTATAGAAAGTTTCATCTCTTCTAGAGTAATTCCCTCTTGCCAAGAGATACTCTATCCCCAGAATCCAGTCCTAAGTAACTTTACAATATAATTGTGTAGACCACTTTTTCCTGTTTATGTTTAATATGCAATTCTTTCAATAGCATCATATTCTTTTGCTAAGCACACAATTAAAAACCTTACCCTACACCAGGCAACCCAAGGGAAACTTTAGTCTTGTACTGAAGCTTTTAGTAGACACCAGCTGTAATGTTCTGGAGCAAAGACTGTCAAATTAAAATATCAGAAATTCTCAGTACAAACCACATCTGTGCACACACCTTGCAAAAGCAAATGGAACAACTTGCAGTTATAGACATGCAGTGCATATAGCATTGGAAATATCTTCACTTATTGACCTGCTCTTCATGAGCAGAAAAACTGCTTAGTGAGGCTGGCTTCTATTGACTGCACATTTAGTCTGGGGTTGAAGATCAAAAACATGAACATCTACTCCCAAGTATGATGTTACAGCCTTTCCTAATGTTAGAAAGAGGATTTCTAAAAAGCACTCAATTTGACTAAATTGTCCTTCCCTCGGTAGGACCCCAGGGAAAACAAAGCTCAGTAAATATCAAAGACTGAGTCTTCAAAGGCTATATGCGTTTCAAATAATACTCCAAAAATATAACAAGCTATGATGAATGTAATTTTTGAATTTGCCTACATATATCAATCTTGGGAAAAGTTGATATTTCTTCTTCTTGTGCCTAAAAAAACAAACATAATAAAAGTCACCAGAAAGTTAACTAGTAATAAATGTCAAAACACACTATTTTACTTTTGCCTACAGTGAGCTCTTAATATATATAAAGAGTTTATCATCTGAGACATTATGCCACAAATCCAGTAAACAGAATGCCTGGGGCTAAACAGGAATCCTAACCCAAAACTGATATTCTAACTTCAATAAAGAATTTGTGTTCTATCTAGATTGGAATTTCAGTTTTGCTATTATAACTTAATTTTGTTGGCATTATACCATGCATTGGTAAGCTGGAAACAAGTACATTACTTAAATACCATCCACAAAAAAAGGAAAAACATCTCAATTAGAAGAATATACACAAAGTATAAGAAAATTCTTAAAAATCTCATGGTGACAAGATATTTTAAAAAGAGGCAGACCGAAACATAATACCACAACTACTTCCAGAGAGATTGGCACAAATTCATTTTAATTACTAGCACCTTCTGGCTTGTCAGCTTGCATAGGCTCATTGGCCATGTACTGAACCAGGGCGCTACACAATCCATTTTAATTCAGGACAACGCAGGCAAGAACACACATATGAAGGATTGTCACAGCTGGCAGACAGTGATAAATATAAAAAGCTTACTAATTTTGCAGACAAGTTCACATTGTGCTTATTTGGCTTGCACTTCTGTACTGCCATACAACAAGTGGCAGCACAATTAATCATGAGTATCACAGGGTAATTCACTATGACAGAGCACCATGTGTGCTCATTAAAGACAGCTTTTCTTTCATCCCTTTATATTATGTGCCTCCCTCTGTGATTCTTGTCAAGGACCTAGATTATCTACAAGACCATGAAGTATTTCAGGGAGTACTTGAAGATAAAAACCTCATGGGTGATGTGAAGCTAAGGTGTAGGTGAAGCTTTGGACTTTCCATACTGCTTTACCTACAGGTGACAGAAGAACCAGAAAAGTCTTTTGCTGTTATGCAAAATGAGGATTTAAAAACAGTTGTGGTGATCAAATCTGTACTTTTTGTCATTCTACTATTCTGTCAACACCGTTTAAACATTCTCGAGTGACACTTTCAACACCACAAGAGACCAGACCATTCACCCTCACCACCCTGCCTGCCAGACAGGTTTACCTAGCAGAGCATGCATGGGATATGGGCAGTGAATGTGTAATGACCCAAATGATTGCACTACTGATCAGCTGTTACACTGATCAGGTGGCTCTTGTCCTCCTGTGATCATGTTTTGTGGCTTTCCTTTCCTGCTGGTTCTGTATTACAGCAAATTAGGCTAGTACAAAGATCTGTTTACTTTTTTTTATGATAACCTTTTTAGGACAGTTAGGCTCCTGCTCTGATCCCCCTCTAGACAGCTAATTGTTGGCCTCATTTGCTACTTTAGCTAAATATATATTTTGACAAACTATGACAATCTAACCATTCCTCTCAAGGACTACAGTACTAACAGACAAAAGCACTAACATCACTCTGCTTTTTACCTAAATGCAAATCTTTGCAAGCCTTTTTGAAGTTAAAGTTTGAGTGCCTAAGATACAAAGGCTTATGCCAGTAAGAAAAAGACTAGATCCATGACAATTACATAATGCAAGTGTGCAACAGCATAGATTATTTGGAGTAAGATATTTTCTGGTTTCAATAGAATGCACAAATATCTATAAGAATGTACTCCTCTAATTTGCTTAGAGCAAATTAAGTAGTTTAAGTAGTAGAAGCAGTACTTTCTACTAAAGAATGGAGAAAATAGGTTACAAAATTGAATGTGCTAATAACAAATAATTTCATTCTAATATTGTAAAGGACTGAAGCAAGTCAGAGAAGATAAATAATGCTGTCCAACATCATCTCTGTTAAGGGACAAAACATTGAGATTTTTAACTTCTGATTTCATACTTTAGTTGTTGGAAACTATCAGAATGTTGTTAAAAGGATTTCTCAATCATTCACTCACTAAGAAATTCCAATATTAATTACATATCAATGTCAAGGGAAAGCCTAACACTCTACAAAATAATTTAAAATATTATCATGTAAGAATGAATTATTTTAAACAATATTCTTGCTATTAGAAAAATAGCAAGAAGCAGGAGAATATTTCAAAATAGAACACTTTCTAAAGCCTTTAAATTCCTTATTATCCTGCATATTGTGTGAAATTATAAAGAACTCCAATTTCTGCCTCTCAGGTACATCCCATTTCTATTTGCTCTTTTGCTAATAATCCACCTCCTCACAGTTTATTTTAGCATACAAGATGTCTGACAGGAACTCCAATCACACAAGATAAACATCAAAAATACACTCAAACTTACAAAAATGTCCTCTGGTTATTATTCTTCCTTTTGAAAAATATAGTTTTCATTATTTTAAGACCCACAATGAGTAACACTCAACACTGTTCCAGTAAGAGGATCAGCAGAACACAATAAATGCATCATTCTACCAGGATACCCAAATAAATTTCATTCCACCAGACCCCAGTCCTCCTGCCTATCTGGTCTTTGGATATTGAAATTCTTGAGATTTTAATAGTCTTCTGCAACAGAATGAATTTTCAGGCAATTTAGAGTACTTTAGAAGCATGAGCTTGCAACCTAAAGGCTGCCTTTGACATTGCTGTTGCTCAGACTCTAGGAAGATGGTTGCAGAAACAAGCAGCTGTTCTTGAATTTCTCCATGTGGATTTATATACTCTATGCAAGTATGCATATGTAAATATACATATAGACTTATATTTTAAATAAGCAGATAGAGCCCTGAAGTCAAAGGTAGCCTTTTTTTTGTGAGAATAGTGAGTTCTATCTTCACTAGAATCTTACAAACCTCTCTAAAGTCCTTTCTGTCTGAATCTTCAGGGGTGGTATAACACAACCAAAACAAATACAAACTTGCTAAAGTGTGTAACTTGTGACAACAAGTAATGCAAAGTGGGTTTTTTCCCCCAGACACTAAAAAGGTACAGATTCATAATGCATTTGTGTAGATCTTCAGCAGAGATGTCACTGATGTCAAAAATAGTTTGCAGGACAAAGTTACCAGATGCTTTAAAAGTTAGTGATATTTTTTCATCTTTTCCATTATATCACAACTAAATATACCTTGCTAGTTTTACCTAAACAGTGAATAAGTTATACTGCTTTTATATATCTTATATGAAAGGGCTAGCTTGCTTTATCACTTCTATATTAATCTTCATATTTCTGCCATAAATTACAACTGCTTTAAGGTAATATTTTTATGAGTATCTCACTGTTGAAGTCTGCTGATAATTTTGCCTAGCAACTCAAATATATTAATGTACTCTAGCACATAAATAGAAGAGATACTGAAAAATGTATAGGAAATATAACCTTTCTATTTCTTATAACAAACTAATGCTTGGAGAAAAGAACAAGCTAGGAAGATAATATTGAAGTATCTAAAGCTAATATCCCTGTGCCACTCCTGCAGTTTAAGCTAATGGCCCAATCCCAATTCCAAATTAGTTAAATCAAAGAGTTTATCATGCAGATACAGGTATGGAACATCAGTGGAGACCGTAGAGGACCAGAAAGGTAATCATATCCCCCAGACTCCATAGGAATGGAAAGCTTTTTCAGTAGATGCATTTAAAATAAGTAGAAGAGTGCCACACGAGGATTGAGAAAGCAGCCAATCAGCCCAGAGGCTAAAAACAAGAATTCAAAGAAACTTCATATATCCTACAAACAAATATTCAAGGGAAAATAGAAGTACTTTGCAACACATTTTTGCAGATTCAGGATAACAGAAAACCCATCTCCCAACTATAATGATATAAACTACTACCAGCAGACAATATGGACATGAGTGAATATCAATGTTTCTCTGCTTATTTCTCATCTCCTTACAGGTCTTTTGAGACACAGACTTTTACTTTAATATGGTCTGCTTGACTCATATTAGCTGAACAAATTTTTGAATTTCTAATTTTCTAAACAAAAAAAAATCAGCAAAGAATGCTTAGAGTGATTTGTCAATGAATAACAGACAATGCATGCAAGTGTGCTTCTGGAAGAGCATCCTTTGTCTTACTAGCAGTGTAGTTCCCCAGCCTGGGGCTGGCAAATCATAGAAGAAATCATTAACAGCACGAGGGAGATATCTGGCTATAATAATGATTAAAGATGGAAACACTGGTGAATGTAGAGAGAAGCAATGCACTTTGAGATGTGCTGGCTGTACAAGTGAGCTTTTCTAAATGAATCTTTACCAATTTTTGTTTACTCACTAATTATTCAGTTTCAGTTTACTGAATATGAACAGATATATTTTGAGTTTGTGTGAAGTAAGCACAGTTCTCATTTACAGCCTGCTATACCCCATAGCTTATCCAAGACAATGTGTCAAGCTTGAAGGGACCTGAGGCCAGAACCTTTACATGGGTGAAGCCTGCTCCTGCTGAGTGTTTTAACAGCAGGTTTTACTTGCTGGCTAAAAATTCCACCTTGCACTTGAAAAGCATTTCCACAGAAAGTGTGTACCTTAGTAGTTTGCCTCTGAAGAACTCCAAGGACTTTCCTACACGAGGACTAGAGATAGCATAATACTTTAAGCTTTTCAGCAGCATTTTCAAATCAAATGTCAAGCAGCTGCTTCTGCTGCCAAGTAAAAAAGACAACACAAATAGAGTTAACACAGTAATTGTGAAGTGCTGCCTGATCCACACATGACCCATCATACATCACTGATGGATTTAGATTAACATCTCTACTTCACTTTCTAGAAGCATCAAAGTGAAGAAATAGAAAGAAATGCTTGCAATATGTCCACTGATATTCCAGGGAATGTGATTACTTACCAAGGACTTATTGACCAGAAGTTCAATATTATGCCTCTTTGCTTCCTGCTTTCTCAACAGCTTTAAGTGATTCTCCTGCCAAGCAGCAGCTCCTCTCTAATTAATATACTACAGGCTACTGCCTAGAGCATCTAGAAGAAAAAGCCCATTGACACAATAACTTCACTAGGAAAGTTTTTACTTCTGGGAATTTAAATCTGACACAAGGTAAGCAATTCTTTTAGCTTGAGGAAGTAATTTTAGACCTCTGTGATAATTTAGTCATTTGCCAACATTTTTAAGTTTTTTTTTTTAAATCTTCCTGTGTTCTCTTCTCCATTGCATACCATTTTCTCAACTTCTCTGAAGACTGAGGTTGCAGTTTGGGAATACTCTACATAAATTTCTGTGCATCTAAAAATTCTGCCTATGAATTATTATATCTTAGAGCTGAATTGGTATATAAGGATAAATAGTTAATGAAGACCATTTTGCAAGACTGATGGTGCTATCCAGCTGTATAATGTCCAATATTGCTCACCAAACTTTGATGGCTGTATCTATAGGTAACAAGACCTTGAGGAAAAAATTGGTATTCATTCATTTCACATAACTACTCAGTACACAGCATTGATGCCTGAATATGCTGTACTTAATTTTGCATTCAATATCTATTTAAATGAAATCTTTAACAGGAAGTACACATGGCTATTAATATAAACTGTCTACAGCAATTTCAGATTTAACTTGGTAGATAGGTTTATAAACCCTAAATGTGAATAAAATCCTACATAGCAGTTGAGATTCTTACAGGTTCTTTGCCATTCATAACTTGTCTCAATTGCTCCAGCTATTTAAGACTATTGTTTTTCATAGGTAAGATTAACTGTGAAAAGAAAACAAATTATAAAAGTATGTTATTTGTTGCTGTTCAGAGATCATAATGAATTACTAAGCAGTCTGCAAAGTTGTCAATACCTTTTGCATTGGGAAGTAAAGGGCTTAAGAAGCTATTCCTTTCCTTAAAATATTTTGATACCACATTTTATATATTGATTCAGTAATATAATCCTGCATTATAACTTCAAAGTTTGTATGTATAGTGATTTTTAGTTCTTTTTATGAAGAGAAATAACATTTTACTTTTTTTGTTCTGACAAAAAACACGTTTTAGACCTTGCAACTATATTGTTTCATTCCAGACATAGTAAAGGAATTCTTGATGAAATAATAAGCAGAGGTTTCTATTTCACCTAAATGTTATGAAGGGGAACTTCCTAATTTCAAATTTCTAATATTTGGATGATTTTGCTGGTGAAATGTGAAATCCTATCTATTGCATCCATTCCCAAATGCTGTGTGCAGTGCAAACACACACAGTAGCAGAGACCTCTGACCCAGAGAAATAACAGTTTAAGTAATAACAGAAGGTCAGTTGAAAAGAGAGAAGGATGTAATACACAAGCCTTATTTTCAAATATACTGGATAAATGCTGGGGGGGGTGAATGATTTGTGCACTCTTTACCTCTTACTGGTATACAAGAGTGTCACACTTATGTCTATAAGTTTAACAAGAAACAGAAGATCAGTTATTTAAAAGGTTAACTCAAAAGTATTCACCAGTGCTTTTATACTTTACCAAATACATAGGGAAGCCCCACTTTCTGCTCCTACAAGATTAAATTGGCAGGAGAATTTAGACAGAGATGGTAGATCATCCAATCTAATTACTTACTAATAGTTTAGCATGCCAGGGTCCCAGTGCTGCCTGAACAGTAAGGCACTGTCAGAGCACTTTCTGTTAAGTAGTAAGAATTTGCCCTTGATCTTTCTCTTATATTTTGTGTATACTCTTTCCTCTTTCAGCTCAGAGGCAGTGAGCATTTATCAAGTGCTATAAATTTGCAAATATGTAGCAGTTAGACACAAAAACATAACATCATGTCACGAAAAAATGTTACTGGTGCATACTTTGAAAACCATTGAAATTCTTTAGAATAAATGGAAGACCTATTTCTACTAGCAAAATATGCAGATATTTACAGGCAAGCTTTCTATAAATGAGAGGTTTGCCAGGTGACTTTCTCATCAAAAAACAAAGAAAACTAACAGGAGCTGCTGAAATCTTCCAACATCTTTCCTTATCTGTGGAGTATCTAAGCAGTTCCAAAACCACAGAACATAAGTCTAGATAATCACATTTGAAAAAGCATCATTTGCATTTTAATCCTTTCATTGTACAAATTTTACTCCTGTCTACACAAACAAAATGTCATTGAAGCTGCCATTGATCCTCCATCTTGCAGCTTTGCAGTACATGCTAACAAGTTTGCAATAGGATTGGAAACACTGACAATTTGAGATATAGGATTTTAGTAATAATAATTGGGGACTTTTTAGCAATAATGCTACCAGGCAGCAGTTACTTTCACAGCTACAAATCAAATGTTCAAACTTGTATATAGACTGTTGAAAAAGCTGAATAGCCAAAGCTGTACTCTACTTGTTATTGACTCTTCCAAAGGCATTGTATTGCTATTGAATCAGTCAGAGAGAGAACACATAAGAACTAGTTAGAACACAGTTTGAGTTACTTAAAAACCCAATGTGGAATTAAATTAGAAGTATTTTGAAGTCACAGGCTCATCTAGTGATTACAGATAATAGATACGAGCATACCTAGTTTTGAATGATGATTCAAACCAATAAAGGCTTGAAAGAGGAATATTACCAAAAGACTGAGAAAAAGTCTGTCCATTTGTGTTCTTACCTGAGCTTTCTTCTACACTAGCCATGGACATCTTTAGACACTGTTTTGTGACTATGGATAACACTATTGTCAGGAAACAAAATAGAAAATAGAGTACGCTAGAAAACTAGTGTGCTATAAAGCCTTTTTAAGGGGGATTATCAACAGCAAACTACAGAAAGATCTTATCAGTGACCATATTCCCACCAGCAAAAGTACTTGCAGGAGCATCAATAAAAAAAATCAGTCTGAGGGCAGCCTTGGCTTTCTGCATCCCCAGGTCTCACAGTGCATATCTGCTTTACACTGGGCAAAGAGAAATCCAGGGGGCATTTTGCTGGAAAACATTTTCTTCTTGGATTTACCATAGAAAATTGAATTCACAGGGTAATAAGATTTCCTGATCTTATTTTCAAATTAAAGGTGGCTCATTACACCAGAAGAATATCTATAGCACTTAAAATCCAATGTGAATTAAAAAGAGTTCAACTGAAGAGTTCAGTTAAAGCAGAACTTTGTACTTAGAAAATATATGTATTATACATGTGTTTTTTAGAGTTTGGGATTTCACATCAGAAGTAATTCATCCTTAGACATGTCATTCTTTCCTTCTACATATACTAAAAAGTTTAGTTTCAAAGCATCTTGAGCTATTCATCCATGCCCAATGTTTTAATTAAAAAGTGCATAGCATTTTTCAGCATTTTAAGTTATTTCCTGCTAGAACAAATTCAAACACCCTACAAAGGAGAACTGCAAAATCTGCTAAACAATATATTAAGCAATCACACACACAGTAATTCCCTGTTCTTCCAAAATTGCTATGAGTTCTCTTACTTTTTATTCTTTCATTTGCCTTTTCAAGAAAGCTTAAAGCCATCTATCCCTTGTGATTGAATGCAAATCATTTGAGCACAGACATTCATCTGAACATGAAATAAAATAAGCTGTTTTGAGAAACAATCTGTAGGTAGAAGACAGATTCAAAATGAATACAATAGGAAATTAAACATAAATAGAAGAACACAGCTGCAGAGGAAACTGTGTTGCTTCAGTATTCAAATATTTTTCCAACACTTAGGCACAACTTTGTTTGCAAAGGATTTGTAGCAGAACACTGAGAAACAGAATTTGAACTGAATAGAGTTCTCATGCAAAGTTTTTATAGGTTTAGGATCAAGGATTAGTAAACTGATATTGCCATTTGCATGCTAAAGTGATATTAGTAAACTAATAGATTAGATACTACTAAAATGAAATATTTATGGAGCACCACTTGTGCTCCAAAGCAGAAGCAGCAAGCTGGAACAGTAGATAGCCATAGATCAAAATATATTTCTATAAACCATTACCTGAGTCACATAAAATTTAGACTCCTTAACTGAAGTTAAGGAGTCTAAAAAATAACCAATAAAAAAAGACTAAATGTGTCAATGCAATGAGAGAAATGATTTAAGCATCACCAGAAAAAGATTCCTTAGATCTACAAAAATCTTGTTCAACTACATCAGTGAATGGGAGAACACCTCCCGTAACGTAATCAATGGCTAGAGCTGCAGTTCCACGAGGGGCAAGGAAATACATGCAGTGCTAAGGTACTTCCTAAGAGCAGGTACCTCCTTTTTTCATATTCATCATCATACCAACTTGATACACTGGAAAATCTGGAATGGCTTGATCAGTCTCAACATTCATTATTTAAAAAAAGGCAAATATTTTTCAGCTGTGGTAAATCATCTTGCTAAGGCAAGTAGGTATCCCCTCCTGATACATGCTTGGTTGTAATCAAAAGACACCACACTCAATTTCACTTGGGAAAGGATTCAGTTTCAACAATGTCTTAGACTGTCCTGATAACCTGACCAATTATCCTCAGAGACATATTTCAGCAAATATTGTATACCACAAAAAAGAAATGTTGCAATTTATGAGATGTCTGTACAAGTTTGCAGACAACCAGCAAATTTAGAGATTTGTCTGTCTCTTGCCTGTCCTTATTTTTCCAATAGCTTTTGGGTACCAGGCTAAGGCAAATTCAGAACTGCAGTGCCTTTGCATCAAATCTTGAGCTTCCATCAATATTGGCTTAGCATATGTCAGTTATATTTTGATTTCTTAATATTAGGACATTAAATAAAGAATACTAAGTTGCAGTCATACTACAAGCACCAACTTGCACATCTGCCACAATGCATCTGCTCTCTGCTCAGAAAAAGCTCCAAGAGGGAGAAGAGGAAGATACCTCATTTTTCTTTCACTACTCCTCTGGCTTTCAGTGTCATCAAATAGGGCTGCTTAATGCTACCTGCTCTCTAGGAACTGGAAGAGCTCAGTACTCACTTTGCAAACCACTGACAAATGACTGAAATTGAATTTATGCCAAATCCTCCCTAGCAATCTAAAGGATGAAAGCATTTGTCACCAGTGTCCTCAAAGTCTTTGGCTTAACTATATACTTGTATTCACCAGAAATGTGCAATATCTCTGCTGAATTATCCCCTTAGATCAGAAGAACCATTCGTGAAGACAGGTGCCTTAAAAGCAAAGTACTGTAGTTGAAATCATTGGAAAATAAACTCCCTTTTCAAAAAGGCCACAAGCATACACTTCAGGTCAATAACAGATAATTAACATAGTCAAGCAATTCAGGCAAACTTTTTTTTTTAATAAGGCTTTGTTTTCAAGAAATGAGATTGTCTTTTAAAAATGATTTTCATGAGAACAAACCCATTTTTCAGATGTGCTTCTGAAGTACTCCCCTCCACCCCCTCCAAAAAAAAAGGTTAAACAAGTTGATGTTAAGTCCTGCCTTACTTGGTTGAGCTCTTGGCTTGTAACTAGGGTCTGCCCATGTCTCCACCACCTCCTTCTACATCTTTTTAGAGGGCTTCCACCTGTAGGCAGTTCCACAATAATGACCCAAACATCTTTCAGTTGTTTTCCAAAATATTTGGTTATTTTCTACCTTTATGAAATGCAGTGATAATGTAATGTAGGAGAACGTTACTGGTTCCATACCATACTTAGTGGAAGCTGTTCATCTGGCCAGTGCAAACACTGTTCAACTGCATCTGATTAGCACCTGGAAGCCTAAAGTCCTTCAGCTTTAATCATCCCTATCACTTTTCTTCAGACAAGATCATGTGGTTTGGCTGAAACATCCTTGCAAGTCCCTGATATTCTGAGTTAAAAACTGTGACTGGCGGAGGAAAACTGTTTTCTTCTCAAAATACATGATAGCACCACTGTCTTTAAGCACAGGATAACTCCCAGCCTGAGTGAGAAGCACCATTTTACCATGCAAGAACTTGTAGAAACAAGGTACAGAAGATTTTTCCCAATCTGAGACGGTTTTTGCTTTTGGCTCTAAAATTAAAAGTACTAATTATTTACACTTAGTACAACAACATACTTTCTATGACCTTATAATTTATGTAGATCATTCCCTGAATTTATCGACTGTTCCCAAATCACAACTTACACTGATTGTTTCATGAGATCTAACTTATTGTCTGAAGTATAAATCATTTACATCAATATTTCCCTGTTAGCACTAAAATGTATATTAATCAATTGACCTTTCTTTTATGGTGGTGATGTTTTTCATCTTGATCTGCATGCACAGAAAAAAAATGTAAATCCAATATGATGGTGGTTCATTAAAGAGTTTAGAGCTTCCTGTAGTCCCTGAAGCACTTTTTGACTGAACACTGCTAAAGCTGCATTAAGTTAAAGCAGTCTTCCCCATCTATAATTTCTACTTTTATTAGAGCATTTAGACATTCAAAGTACAAAATACTCCTCTAAAAACAGACACTAGATGGGTCAAGTAACTAAGAAGTACGTATGTAACTAAGTACTCACACTAAGTAAGTGTGAAAGATCTGAAGTTCAGACTAATTAAAAATACTTTTTAGATACTTTTATAGCAGTGTCCAAAGACGTAACCTTAATTCTTAAATGAATCCCATATCCTTTAAAAAGGCAAAGGATATATCTGAGGATTGCTACATGTTTACCTTATGAAAGAGCAGATAGTAACAAAACTGTCTAGAGAACATATCTGAGTTTTATGGTATCTGTTCCCTCACTGATGGTCTCCTAGAGCCTAATCCTGCACAGCCACCAGGAGCTTTGTCACAGCTTCTGAGAATACAAAATTAAGCCATTACATGTTATTGCATATTATTTCCAACATCTCCTTCTCCTTTTAATCCTGTAATACTGAAGTTATTTCTAGACACTGGATAATTAATGTAAATGGTCACAGGTTGTTTTTTGAAAGATTATGGTATTTATTCTAAGCGTATATCCTTCCATAACTTAACATTCTAGTCTGCATTCTTATACAATATGTATGAGATTAGTCAAGCAGGGTTTTGTTGGTAAAGGTCTAAAGCCACAAGCAAAAGCATCTGCAGCTAGAGAAGTTTTACATTTTACTCTTACACCCACCACAAAAGAGCACCAGCCATCTGAAGCACACAACAATACTGATAACTCACTGCCAAGCACTCAGCTACCATCTTATTTCCTCTCATCCTTTTAAGTGCATAAGCACATTATCTTTTCTTTTCATATAGTTCCACCCACTCTTCTCAGGCTAACAGTCCTTGCACTTTTCATTGCCTTGTATTTAACTTTCAGGTCTGCTGTTGTTTCAAATCTGGAAGAGGATGTGTGCAAGAAAGACTGTCTGATTAAAAACACATCACTCCTACACTTGCCTCACCTGAAATTAGTCTACATTACTCATTGATTTGAATCTTATTTCTACTTTGTGTAATTCACATTGTTCTTCTAACAGACCAGTCTTTTCTCTTTACATGCTCTATACATATAGAAACAAACTCTTAGATTTGTCATTCAGGAGCATTTGCTTCAGCAGATTTGATAGATCTTTTTGTCTCCACTCTCCAGTGAAGGGATTGCCCCAAGAAATTTTCCTCAGAACTGCCCTGCCAGGTTTGCAAAAGAATAATGTATAGATGTACATAAATAACTGATTCTGTTAGAATCTGTCAAAAGCAGAAGTTAAAAATCACAGAAAGCAACATTCATACTGACTAGTCTGAGCTACTGAAGATATTTGTGATAAACAAAGTGGATATCTTAAATATCTAATATTTAAGAATATTATAAACATAAGTAACTGCTAAAGAAAAATGCCTATACCATAGTAATATTCTCCTTGCAATCATTTCTGTCTATATAGAGTTCTTCTCATTCAAAATTGCAATCTCTTGGGTAATTTTCAGATTTCGTCAGTAGTACCACAAGGGAGATAACGTCTGACAAATACAATTTTTTTAAACTATAACATTTTGGTAAATTAAAATAGTTATGAGCATATAAAGGAAAACTTCCTGTACTTCATTCTATACGACAAAAGGTTTAAGTACATTGATCTTTTTTTAGCTAGACATAGATGATGTCTAATTTTTGATATTGTTCACCAAGAAAAATATAAAGACAGCATATCTGATTGCCAGAAAACTTACATTCATATATTGCTTTATTTTGTTATGATAGAACTTTTTTACCCTTCCACACTGATTATTCTTTAGTAATATTTCTGACTACAATTTTAAGATTTGAATCTTAAGATCAGAAAAACTCATCCATAAATGCATCAAAAGTGAAAGCTAATACTAAGTTCATCTAGACTTCAGATGGTTATTTGCTGCCTTTAGTTCAGCCTGTTGCTGAACTTAGTTCAATGACACCAATATATGGTAGAAATTAAGTATTTCAATATAATTTAAGCTTTAAATAAATCTACAACTTTGCAGACTATGATCTAAAATATAGAGGGAAAAGGAGCAAGTGTGGTGACTGCTATGATAAGGTTTGCCTCATGTAGGCTACATGAGACATTTCCCAGAAATGGAAGGAAAAGTAATAGGAGATCTGTTAACACAGCCAAAACGCTTTTTCAGCATCCATCAGCCAAAATGTAGAAAGATAAAGTTTTTATAAAGACTGGCCACTTTCCAGGCAAATGATTCCTCTTCCAATCTAGTGAGAGCTGGTGCCCCAAAGTATATATTTCTCTGTTCCAAGTTAATGAGAAGCATAGCATATATCAGAGCCGAACACTATATAGGAAAAATGTCAAGCAATACAAGCTTGATCCACATCCAAGTCTATGAACAATTTTTTAGACTCCAACAAGCTCTTTCTTAGCAGTTGCTGACACTGAAATAACTCACAACACATTTTTGTACTCGACTGGTTCCTCTGAAGCATGGCATCCCTTTGGGGTTATCTACCACAGCATTTGAAGGTAAGATATGCTCTCAAGTCTTTGTCCTGATACAACTGAAGACTGTCAATAGCCCTCAAGATGCCAGACCATTGAAACTAATAGCTTCTGGAAACACTCACCCCACCCCACATCTGGAATCCAAAGCCTCATGATAAAAAAGCAGGTCTCTCATACAATGCATGGAGCAACTAACAACAAGATATAAAAACCATCAGGAAGCAAAGAGCAAATGTTAAAGGGAAACTGAAGGGAGCATCTTAAACTTATTTTTCCCTAGGGACTTGGTACATAACTTTATACTGGCTGGAATGTGATCCCCATTTAAGCACACCAGACAGCATCATTTATAGAGCTGTCTTAACTCCAGTTCTGAGTTGCAGAGCTGAGTCAGAATCAAGGCATTTGAACCAGTTCTTACAGATCTCACCTTATCAGCTATGTTTTCTGTTACACTAGCTTAGAAACAGTGGAAAAATAACCTTTTTTTAAGAAATTGTTTTTATCACCATTCTGGATAGAAGTCTAGTGAATAACTTTGGAAGACTATATGCACACACAGAACTAAACCTATGCCCAACATTGTTCTTTAAATATTCTTCAGTATATTTTGATAGAACATATAAAGCTTATTTCTGTTATCATGATTATTTGAAACAGAAAGCCTCTTGTCCAGTGTAAGGAACTAGGATGCACATAGTCATCCTTTCAAAGGAAAGCTTGAACAACATTACTCATTCCTATTATCTTTCTGAAGATGAATATACATGCAAATGGCTATCTTAGCACAAAACTGAAACATTACCTTTTGCATAACTCCCAAATGTCTCCAAACTGACACTTCTACACTTCAGTGCTTGCAACTACACACAGTATGTAATAAAATGTGCTAACTCAAACCATTTCCTACTGTAAGCTGTGATTTCAGTTTGCCCTTTGTTGTCTCCAGAATTATGCTCTGCTTGATTTTAGGCCACAGGTGACTTTTTGGTAGGAAGCCTGAAAGAAAGCTCTGATACTTTTGGTTGTTTATAGTTTCATTCAAATTAACCCTTTAAAGGCCCCAAAATTAAAGTTTTCCTACTTTGAAGCCTCTGAAAAAAGGAAATTGAACATCAAAAACAGTTTTGCAGACTGATCAGTCTGATGTTCTTCAAACCTATCAGTGCAATAGCAGCAACATTTTCTGTCTCCCTGGTTGTCATGATTGTCAAGAGCAGTATATTCATACCCAGACTGATTCTGATTCTTTAAATCATCTTAAATGTATTGGTTCACAAGAATCTTCCTACTAATGGTGATTATATGAGCAAACAGCTATTCAGGGTGGACCTTTATCTCTTCTCAGGCTTTCTGGTACTATTGTCTGTACTTCAGAAAGCACAGGAGGGCTAGGAGTTTGGAGCCTGTATTAGCAGGGACATAAGTATTTCATACCCACAATTTATATTCTTCCAATTAAAAGTAGGAATCTCCTCTGAGAAGATGTCCAGCCTACCAAGGATCCAGAAATGACACAGGTCCTGTTTGACAGGGCTTCCTATTCCTTCCTATTAGCTGACTTGAAGGGGTCCTTCATGACCTCTAGAATATCTTGTAGACACAATTTTATCAAAGCTTAGCCCCCGATTGTAGTGGGCAACATCCTGACCTTGATTACAAGTTTGAGTCCATTTATACTGAAAATGCATGTAGCTGTTATCTAATCCAGACACTCTTCAATGCTGTCCATGCCATGAGGCAGAGTCTGCTGATATGTAGGCAGTCCAAGAGGTTAGCTCCTCTGAGGGCAACTCATTTGCTAGAGAGTTAGCACTGCAGAAAATATTTATCTAACCCTTTTTCCTTTGTAGCCTGTCACAAGTCTCAAAGATATATAATATTTGTCCTATGCAGACAATTTTCTCTGGAATGATTTTTTTTCACAGCCTGAGAAGTATAGAGAAAGCTGGAGTGATTTGGCTAGCTATAATTATATAAAACTTTCTCTAAAACTTCAATACATTACTGATCAAAACAATACTAATAGAAGCATTAATAAGAGCTGCAAAATACACTGAGAAAAAAATAGATTCAGTTGATCAAATTAGTGTTATGCTAATTTTAAACAATTATGATGTAACACTCCCCTAGTATCAAAAAGTGGAAAAGCCTTTTATATTGCATTATCAAAACCTGTGAAGTTCTTCCTTTTTGACTTCTAAAGTGATGTGCTCTTCATGCATTTTTGCAGTTGCTATTTTATCATCTTATTCAGTCATTGAGCCTTGTTTTGAACATAAGAAAAAATATTATTTACGAAAGTCAGATTGTAAGAACTTTTAGTACAAGAACTGCCTTAAAATAGCAAGACCAAAGTCTTCTGTGGGAAAAATCAAAGAACATTCCCAGCCTTCCATAAAATACCTAGAGCGCTCACAACAACTTCAAATTGAGGGGCAGGGCTTCCCCATAGCACTTGGGGAGATGAGCTTGAAGGTGTAGATGACCCCAGCACAGAGCATCCCCTTACTGACCAGGACAGTCTCATAGCATCCGAGTTGTGCAGACCCAGCCAGGCTCCCTTGAACAGGATCCACAGCAAGAGGATGGACCAGGTCCAGGGTCCAAACAGCAGAGCCTGGGGGAGCAGCAGGAGGTAGGCTGAAGACAAGGCTACATCTTTGGTCCAAGGTCCAGGTCAGAAGACAGAACTGAGACAAGCACAGCTCCAGCATAGCTTAAACCAGGCCTAAAGGCTCAGGCCTGAGTTTAAATACTGCCCCCGGCCAATAGGCAGAGAGAGTGTGGGCAGGGGAGCAGGTGATGCCACTCAGGTCCATTAAGACTAATTAAAACTTCAAATATTTTTGATCATTTCCTACTAGCACATTGCAGATTGAGTTTTGAGGTGCTCACTTAAAGCGAACAAATGCAGCTGTGGGTCTTTCATATCTGATAGAGGTTCATACTTGCTCAGTAGTGGCATGAGGACCATAGTGTGGAGTCC
Source organism: Nothoprocta pentlandii (assembly GCA_013398315.1). NCBI lineage: Eukaryota > Metazoa > Chordata > Aves > Tinamiformes > Tinamidae > Nothoprocta > Nothoprocta pentlandii. The sequence continues at coordinate 3,358,855 of VZSG01000016.1, read as the reverse complement.
ATTGTGAGGAAGAGCTCCATTGTGAGGAAGAGCCTCTCTGGGGTAATGGGACCTCCCCCAGCTGTTGGCCTGCTAGGTGAAGTCTTGTGGTTGGTGGTGATGACAGTGTTGCTGGTGCAAACAGTTTCCTGCTCTGCTTTATGCTGTCCATTTTCAAGGAAAATATTTCTGACTATCCTGTGTAAGCCAGACTTAGCTAGGTTAACTTTAGACACACAGCAGTGCGTGTGCAACTGTAGTGTATGTCAGCTAAGATGTTGCTCTGCTAAAGGGCACAAGCTTTGCAATAGCTTTGCAGTCTCTTCAGAGAGTTTTATTCCCTTAGTTTTAGTTTGGGTATCAGGCAGCTGGTTAAAAGCTGCATAGCTCAAACTCACTCTCAGCACAGCCCAGGCAAAGGTAAATACAGAGCAGGGGAGGAAGCAGTGGGGCTTGGACTGAGGTTTAGAGAAGGTGACAAAAAGGCATCATAAGGGTGTCCTGGGATTTCTTTTAAGTGTGATGAAGCTGACACTGATCTGTTGGGAACACGGCATCATTAATTCCCCACTCACAAAACAGCTTGCTTTCCATGAAATGGCTTACGAAATATTCTCATCACAATTAACAATTAACTTTCAATTAAATATTGAAAGATTTTTCTTTCATAAAATGTAGCTGTGCAAAGATAATTTTACTGAGGCCAATTAGCTTGTGGTGGAAATGCAAGGGAATTTAATGGTGCTATTCATTTGTGAAGCTGCAATAATGTATGCATTTTCTAAAAATTTGTGATAATCCTTCTTTCTATTAGTATCTTCCCTCTATCAAGACAAACGGCAAGAGTCAGAATGACAAATCTGGAGACTCTGACTCAGTGCAAATGAGAGCTGCAGCCAGTTATCTGCCGTAACCTTGCTGTGACATGTATTGTCACTCTCAGAGATACACAGATCCTGCTGGGTGCAGCGCTTCAGACACAGCCTGCTGAAATAAATGAGAAAAGTCTCCATGGCTTTGGTTCAAGCCCGCATTAACAATGCTCCAAACTTAAGGCTAAAGGCATTTTCCGCTATTTCCTTGCTTTTGATAATATTAAAAGTGTGAAAGCAGAATGAGCAGACCATTGGATAAGAGTACTTTTTAATACCAGTAATGAAGTTGTTGTTTTAAAATGGTAAGAGAAGCTAAATATAAAGACTGGAAAAAGGGGGTTGAGAAAATGAGAAGAATGTGTGTTTTTCCTTTGACAGTTAAATAAAAAAGAGGCTGTAAGAGTTGCTGTATGATGCATACGTTTTCATCTGTTCAAGTGTGATCTGAAAACAAAAGAATAAATTAACACAGTGCACAGCAAAAGAATTCATGAATCACCCCTACTTACTGACCAGTTGTTATACTTAGCTGAGATAAGATGAAAATCTTCAATTTTATCAGGAAATTTTTAGGAGATTTAGAAGTATTAAAAATGAAAAAACCCACAAAATGCTGTCATTAAATTGGTTATATCTGGAATTAATTATGATGCCTAAATGACACAGCATGAATCTGCATGATTTCTGTATGGAAAAGAAAAATCAAAATTTTTCATATTAACATAACTGATATCTTTTTTTTNTCTTGAATCCCTGTGTGAAAACAGGTATTTTATAACTAAAATGCTTACATCCTTTCACAGCCTGCCCTTATTCTTCATTAGGTGTCATCATCAAACATTTCCTAACCTGAATAAACACACTCTTGGGGAGCAATGTAAAAACTGCAGAGGAGGAAAAAAATAGATCTTTTTTTTTATATAAATTTTATTTATACATTATTCAAATATATTTAAAATGTATTTAAATCTTATAAATATAAGTGGTAAATGTTATTTCCCTAGCAAGTCCTGTATCAGATATTTACTTTCAAAGATACTCATTGCTTAGGTCACTCCATTCCACTCCATTATTTTCTCTAGGATCATATAGGATCATATAGAAATGTATTGCATAGAAACTTAGTGATGAATAAGACGAAACATAATTTACAGGCATAATACTTTATGTCCTTACACCTTCTGCAGCCATACATAGTGAAATGAATGAAAGTTAAAAACCCACATGGTTTAGAAATCTCATTTTCCCAGTTTCTGTCCTAGTGCTGGCCCACTGCTGAGATGTGTTGCTGGATTTTTCCAACTTTATTTAAAATTTCATAAGTTAATATTTGAAGATAAACAATAAGGTTATACCTGTGTATGTTTTAGGTCCCTTACAGTCCGTGAAACTCAGCAGCAAAGAAATAAAAATATTTTCAAGAAATTCTCAGTCTAAAGGGTGTAGTGTCCTCTCTACTTCAGATTTTGTGAAAATGTGTATCCCATTTGCCTTTTGTGGGCAAATAGTAGGTATTTGGTGGCCTGCCTCCTGTCTCACACCTGATATGCTAACCTCCACCAGGATTCAAAGCTTTGCTGGTTAAATTTCTTTCTGGGTAAGACTTATAACATCTTATCTTTTACTGTTCTCTGTAGTCTGAAGCTTCACCACACTCCCACAGGATAGAATTTTTTTCTTGAAGAACAGCTCTAGTAACATTTTCTGTACAATAAAAGCTCAGAGCACTTTCACAGAGGTCATCAGGCATCATTAGCACCCTTTTACACACCGGAAAGTTACGGCACAGATATTAATGAGTTGTCTAAAACCTCACAAAGTGCAGAGACAGACCCTCTTTATTCCCATGAGCCTACCCTTAACTCTGAGTAGATGTCTGTATGAATTCTGGTTTGCATCGGGGTTCACAGTAAACTGGACAGTTGAGTGGCTATGATAAAATGGCAAATTATGTGTATTATGTAGTGAAACTAATTACAGTAAAAATTATTGTTGTGCAAGGAGAGAATCATTAATCTAGATTTATCCATGCATTACACATGGATCGCATAATAAATCCATTTCCAATAGATGAGTGGTATTTAATGGAACTGTTGTACATTATACGTAGCTTTGGGGAGGATGGTGAGCAATTATGGTGGAATCCATAGGAATTTTGAGACAGAGAAAGGGAATAGTGGGAGCAGATGTTGCATCAAAATCATATTGAACCAAATATGCTGCTCTGTGTAACAATGGTGAGGCTCGTCACAGAAAAAGGTTTTTTTGAACTCGTTAACAGGCAATATCCATCAGTACTAAATATTTATGTTAGTATGGAAGAGTGTTGAGTTTGCCCTCAGATATTTGAACTGTATTTATAAGATGCTTTATTTCAAGGAAAGAGGGAATGGGCAATTTTAAAACTGGCTAATAGAATAGCTGAAATTTTAACCTTATGTTTCTTCCCCTTTACTCCCTTTCTTTAATAAGCTTAAGGACATCATTCCAGAAGAATAAAATTTCTTTGGACAGAAATTAACTGTCTTCTGCAATGAGTGAAAAGGGGACTTTTCTCAAAACCTCTCTGAGGCAAAATTTATTAGTGGTACTACTGCTCAGAGTGCTCCTCCAAACAAATTCTGTAGCTGTGCTGCACCGTTTTCCTTTGCAATGCATTGCACTATTCTACAAGGGATCTGATTTTAATCTTCTCTGCAGCTCTGATTCCCGACCTCAGCTGACTGGTTTTATAACCACCCTGATAACCACGGGGCTCTGTGTGCAGGATGCTGGTAGTGGCCATTCATTTTTCATGCCACACCAGGCAGGTGACAAGGCAAACACAGGAGCATGTTCCAGGGCCCTCTCCCTCTCTTGCCTGGGTTACGGATTGTCCACCCAGTTAGTGTCACAGCACTGAGGGATTGCACACCGTTTTCTTGGTCTACTGCAATCGTCATTAAGTGGTCCTGTAGTTCATCTATGTCCAAAAAAACCCCACAAAGAATCCCTCAAATCACAGAGGACTGTAACCAGTGAGGGATGCTTGCTGCACTGCACTAGCTGCATTGCTAGTGGGGCTCTTGGCAGCAGCCTTGCCACGGAGAGAAAAAGCTTAATTTGCACGGAGACAGGGATAGCCGGTGTCCACATCCCGCTCCAGCCTCGTACTGCTGCGTGCTGCTGCTTGCACCGGTGTGGATATATCCAGGCTGTGCTGTGAATGACAAGAACTCTCATAAAGAATTGATGGACTCTTCTTTCACAGACATTTTAGAAGCAAAGTCTTGAGCACAGACAAAATCCTAGATTAAACCAGGGAAATGTAGTGGGCACTACAGTGAATTCAAATTTACTTTACTTGACTAAGCAGCTCCTTGCTGCCGAAGGGAACCTACTAGAAAGGACTGCTCTGAAATTATTTACTCTTTACCTTCTGAATTCAATACTTAGGAAAATTGTAGCAGAAAGTCAAGAAAGGTCATGTACCTTGTCATGGGACAGAATTTGGTTTTGATTTCAAAGTTTAATTCCAAGGCAGAGATTAAACAGTGTTGTTACACTGATCTGTAAGTTTCTGTAAGCTTCACACATTTGTCCAAAATTTATGAAGATTTTCCAATTCTGATGATGATTTTACAATTCTGATAGCAATGACCACTGAGTTTAATGTAGAAGGGTTTTGTTCTGATGGAGTAGCTGCTTCTCTTAGGTTGCCACCTGAAGACATGTCACTTTTTCTTGAGAGAAAGGCAGAGGTTGCTAATGATAATGCAACATGTGGGTCTACACAAGCTCTAGTTTGCTGAGGTTAGGAAAAGCAACAGGCTTTGACAATCGCGCTTTGCACATTTTCTCCTTACAAAGACAATCAAACAAAAGCCAAGTGACAAGTAACTATTATTTCTTTCAGTGTTTATGAAAATGGGGCACTAGGAAAACCTTTCCCTTTGATCTTTTTTACTCCAATGACTATATTGATTAGTAATTTAAACTAACAATTTAAAATGAGTCTTATTTTTGTGAATGTCACTTGCTGCTCTTTCGAATGTTAAATTGTGACTGGTTTAGGTTCCTCAGAAGAATCAACAAGTCAACAGACATACAAGCAAGTTTTTAATCAGATTTTCAAGCACAGAAGTGCTCTTTCTTTGAAAGAGAGAAAGACGCCTAAAATTCGGTCTGCTAGCTCCATATCAGGTCTCTAAGATCACAACAGTGCATGTCCTATTTTAAAACAAAGAAAGTAGCTCTAGCATCCCTCCACACCAGATTGTAAATTAGAATTTCTTTAAAAACTTCTTATAAATGTCAAATGCTATGATAAATGCTGGAAAGTATTGTATCAACCACTAAAATATGAAATTTGATGTTACTAAAACTGTTTATTGAGCATCTCAGTTTAACCTCTGTTTGCTCTTTATTATCAATTTAATTTTACCACTTTCAAAATCATTAAGTAATAACAATTATAAATTGGATAATGCAAAGTGGTCATGATTCACTGACCCAGCTTGTGGGGAAACATATAGCTGGCTCTAAATTTCATGCTTCAAGAAAGATGACTAATGAGCTCTGAAACCCAAACACCAGGAGACACTTTGAGAGGTCCTTTCAAAATCTCCCAGAAAGAGAAAAGTGGAAACTGAGCACCAATTAACTGGTTTAAAGTATTACAACCTCAGGGTTTTCCAGCTTTATCCTGTCCTTGCTGTGTGAGTTTGATCATTGTAACAGGAGAACTACACAGGGAGCTAAAAATCTGGGAATGTGTCTACAAAGGCTGAATGTCCTGCTTGGCACCTGGATGAAATGTGACTGATCTAAGGCTCTGTTTGTATCATGAGTAGGGTGGCGTAAGAGTGGATCCATGCAGGAAAACAGGTGGTGCTGAGGATCAGACACGCAAGCTACACGAATATTAAGAGATTGCTTAGTCTGGACTATGTTTACTCTGGTTCATAGACCGAAAGCCCATTTGTGCCTGGAGAGCATGAGTCTGAGAGCATCTAATGATGGAGCACATCTTCCTCTGCAGTTTCATTTAAAAGGAATCCAGTTTACAGAGTGCCAAGACAGGTCAGGACAATCAGAAATCCACTTCACAAGCACATTCCTGGTCCGAATGAACATACTGGCATCAGTGTCTTCCTCGTGATTTATTACGAGACTTTATATTTTCATATTTGCCCTTGATAGCCGTTCAAATGCTTTATGTATTTGTGTACATATTTCTACCGTCACATTTATAGCACAGTAAAGAATATATGAAATCCATATAAAAGAACAATACATGAGGAGATAGGATGCAAAATGATGGCTTTTGGAAAATGTTTTGTCAAACACTTGATGGGAAAAAAATCTTACAAGGACAAAGAACAGTAACTCAGAGAAAAAAGGAATGGATCAGGTACATACATCTGATAGATACCTATAGAAAATGTATTACAAAAAGTCAGAAGTTCAAGAAATCATTATCTAAGTGCAGGGGGATTGGAGAATGAGTGAGAGTCTTCCAGGCTAGGTTGCATAAATTCGTAAAATATTTTTCCAACAGCACTTCTGTGAGAAGGATGAAGTAGAAGAATACAAGGGCTATTTTAAGAGAACTGGAAACTACATTAAAATGAGCATTTTAAAATGAACATCCTGCAAGATTATATATTTTTTAAGATCTCAGGTACTAGTTTGGGATTTTAAGTGCTTTATTTAAATAGTCTTCCAATTTAATTAGATAAACAAATAAATGAAAAAGGAACAATGTCCAGAGGTGTGTCCTTTGAAAAACACCTCACCAAAATGCATGTGTTTATTTTATGCTTTGACTTCATCCACTCCATCTGTACACCTTGTTTATGGAGATGTGCTTTTTAGCACCAGGCACCCTCAATCTGACTGCGGGATACTTTTAGTGTGCACTTGAGCCCAAGCTCACATCATACCTATACTGTCTCCATCAATGGATGGAGAAGTGGCTGTGGGAGAGAGAAGCTGCTTCAGGTGCCAAAGTATCAGTCTGTGGCAACAGATAGTCTCCTTTCAATTACATGTATTTTCCACTGACATAAAGACTTGCTTTCCTATAAGTATGGGAAAGGAAACCTTTTGGAAGCATTTTCAGAATATAACCTCCTCACACATTCACACACACACACACTCACAAAATAATGAATCCTGAAGTTCCCTGTCCTGTGCTGTTACACAAACAGCAACCAAGCTTAGCAGTGAAATTGCTAACCAGCTGCAGCCCCAAAAATTACTGAGGAGTTCTTTCCCTTACAGTTGTTCCCATTAGGCCATTTTATTCTTTTCATCCCCAGAACTACAAAAAGAGTGTTATCATTTCTCCTAACATAATCCCATTGCAAATATCACTGAAAACTGATACAGTGGAAAAACTATTCCCTTGACAACAATTACATAAATATTACCAGCAAATCCTTCTCCCTAGTTTGCCAATGATTCTAAATAACAATGTCTTTCCAGAGGAGACCATGAAGGCAGAGGGGGAGCATGATAGCTGACTTCAGATCTGTAAAGGACAGCTAAAGGGAGAAGGGAGCAATTATTCTATTCTCTATCTCCACAGGGGCTAGAAGAAGAAATAATGGGTTTAAGCTGTGGCAAGGGAGATTTAGATTAGAAATTTAGAAAAAACTCCAAAGGCAAATATAGAATAACATGAGAGCAAAGTGCCTGGGGATTTGGAGAGTAGCTGTCACTATGGCTTTTTAGAATAAAAGAAAAACATCTGTCAAGAATAACATAGGATATAGCTATTTCTGCTTTGGGGCATGAGGGATGGACCCTTGGGCTTCCTTGAAGTCAAGTCTGGATACAGTCTGAAGTGAAGACTAAATGCGGTGGAGGGAGTGCTAATGTCCATGATGAAGATTTTTGTCTGGCATGGTTATTTTAATTTGGACTTCAAATGCCATCAGGTCCTGCCATTAAGAATATATGTAAATACCATATGTTGTATCATCTACAAATAGGCTTTATCACATTAAATGCTTAGCTGTTTCTGCAGGATTCTAATTTTAAAACAAGTTTCATATATCTCAAGGAATAAAAATAAAACTTTCATTTTATTGTGACAAACCTATGCACTGTATAGGGCAAAGATCAAGTATACTCCATTCTATGAAATCCCGAGAATTTTGATAACTGATCACTTTTTAAGATGTTTTCTGCATGACATTTCAGATGTCAAAACATTCTGTCAAAACACACTCCCTGGGGATTCGGAGGGAAGCAAGGAAGACAGTGAGGATGCATTTTTTGCATGCATAGGGACTAAGCATGACCCTGTCCTGGTCTAGAAGAGACCCCCAGAGCCACCGCGGAGACCTCGTTGATATTTGAGCTCTGCACGGTGATGACAGCTTTGATGTGGCAGGCAGAATTTAAGCTCCTGCTGATCCTAGCTGTAAGTCCTCGGTTGTCTTCATTTAGGCTCTTAGCAACGGTGCGACGCCGGCTCCTAAATGTACTTCCCACGGCTCCCTTATCAAAGCACTTAGTCAGATGCCACATGTACTTTTATAGATCTGCCTCCAGTTGTTTGTCAAGGTCTCAATTTTACCCTGTGCAAGAGGAGAGCTTAGCACAGAGCAGATAGGCTTTGATTCAAAACCCAATATCTAGCAAATAATTTGTTTGCCAGCTCCTGAAAAGAAAGATATTCACCACACATTTCCCTTGGGCACATGGGGATAGGCTGTTGCTCATTGAGGCCTGCATTTTTTAATTCTTCTTGCATAAAGACTCTCTTCTGCTTCTCCTGTGTTTTATGGAAATTACACTCAATTCTGGCACTTTAATATGTCCCTGCTCCAGGGATCTTTCAAAAAACATGATTGGTTTGTCTTTAGGATATGGAAAGGGTGCACAGACTGCTAGGAAGGTGCATGAGCTGTTGTAGCCCTTGGTCATATGTGCAGTCATAAGGAGAAAATGATGGCTATTTTCTTGCATCACTAAACCAGATCCTGCCATGTATTCTACCTTAGCAAGTACCTGAAAAGACCCTAGTAAGCTCGACCAGACAAGCTGATTTCATTGCTGCAGTAACAATGCTGAGACTAATGCAGAATATTCAAATGTACTAACTCCGTCCTCACCCTAGCTTCCATCTTCCTGCATGAAAAGCAAGGAAAAACAAAAAGAAGAAAAAAAAAAAAAAAAGGGAGTGATACTGAACATGCAATAGAAGAAACAGTTAAAGATTTCTCACTTGAGAAATAAAAAAAAAATTGAATATTCTGTATGTAACTCAGAAGACCCTGAAGTAAAACACAGGACTTATTGGTGTATGCGCTGAGACTAGCAGTGGATTTTGTTTATATGTGAGCAAGGGCCAGAATGATAGAGTCTTTGAAAACTGCCCCAGAGAATATTAAATGTTTGTCTGTTTTTCTGGGTGGAGCTGTGCAAACTAAAATTCCACCTCCAATGCCCTGAAATCTCTAAGTACATGTAAGGAGCAGCTTCATGTTCAGAAGCTGTTACCTCAGCTCTGTAGATGAGATGATGAGCAATCCTCCAGCACTGCACATCCTTTTCATATGGAGAAATATTTACCATTTAAATAGCTATAGGAGAAAAAAAAAATTACAATTGTGACAATATGCAGTTTAGTTCCACTCTCATACCCACATTACATCCTTCATATCGCAGACAGATAGATCCTGACTCAAAGACATTTGAAATCATTACAGGAGGAAAAGAGCACAAACAAGAGACTTCTAGAGAAAATACAATTCTGAAAGATAAGGCTATGAGGAAAAACAGTTTCAGGTTTAGCTTGCTAGCTTTATTTATGACTGAGAGTTTTTCTATGGTATCTGGCACTTCCTTAGCATCTGCTTTGCCAACTATTACTATTCCTACCAGCTGGGCCCTTTACATCATTTGAGTCTCTCCCAAAACTCTTACTATCGCAGGCTGATAAATTACAGAGACATCTCAGTTTTCCAATTTTCGTAAAACTCAACTTCATCGAGTGTTTGAGATGCACACAGCATATAGTGTGGAGTACCACACTACCACTTGGAGTAGTTCTCACACTCAGGTAAATTCCCATATAATAGTACAAATAGCTGACAAATAAAAAAAAAACAGATCATGACACTACTTAAAACACTCTAATTTTATGAAATATTACAGCTGCTTAGATATGGAAAGTATGGATGTTCATAAAATGAATTCAGAATAACTTCTCTCCTGAAAGCAAATGCATAATCTTGAAATCTGTCCTTTTTTTTTACTGTATATAAAGGAAATTATGAAAATATTATCATTATATGAAATGTTATTTTTGCATGCATACTTTATGTTTTGGTGAGTGCACAATTCCAAAATGACAGGTTCTCAGACTTTTTTTTAAAAAAAGTTCTAAAAGAAGGATATTGCTTTGTGCCTATTTTATGTATTTTAAAGATTTGTTTACAGTTTTGTTGTTATGGAGAGTACATAATGCACCTCTTCATCTTTTCACAGTCATTGGCTCTACTAGCAGCTCTGGCTGGAAACCAGATATTATTACACTTAAAGCTCACTTAAGCGTTGCCGATGCTCTCAGAAGCAAAACTTTTCAAAGAGAGTTTGTGTTTTCGAAGTAGCAATTGCTCCAATATGTTTCTGAGGTTTGTACAGGACCCAAGGCTTTTATATCAGTTTTTGCCTCAAAGATCTCTTCTATAGTCTGGATATGAGACTCTGAAACCCTCCTATTCTTAGGCCTTCAGAATACTCCAGAAATGACTATAAAATCAGTTGCTGACTCATCCTTGAGCTTGTGTGAATCTCTGCTTGCTCAAAAATCCCATTATGGTGAACAAGAAATATTTTTCTAGTTCTTCTTTACTGTACTTAATACTTCATCCTTGATGATGATGTACTACTACGTTGTAGCCACAAGGCTTCAGAGCAGGACAAGGTCCTTCCTGGCAGGGCCTTTGTAGATGGAGGACATTAGCTATGACCTGGACAAAACAGATAGGATCAGTGTCAGGAAGAGAACTTGACGGGCCTCTCTGCCTTTGGGACTGCCAAATTTGATGTGATTTCAGCTTCAGTCTCCAGCCTGGCCCTCTTGAGACAAGCAGCCTCTGAGATGTCACCAGGTTTCCTTAATCATTCTGGGCGCCAGCTGAAGGGAATACAAAGCCAGGCAGGATGTTGTGTCTGGGGTGACCCTCATCATCTTGAGAGCATCTCCACACCTGGCCAGTACAACTGGTGTCAGATTCTCATGAAGACACATTCAGAAAAGTCCGGGCCAGAGACTGCAAGGACAATATTTTTATTCCATTCTTAGATACACAAACTGAAATTCATGCCTTTTAAAAGTAAGCCAGAGATTGCACTCAGTCTACGCATCTCATATTTTCCACCCAAACTTGAGACATCCCTGGCCTGCTGGGGCTGAGCAGCAGCTGAGACCAGGGTGTGTGGTTGGTGTTTGGCTTTGGCACCATCACTGCTCACCTCTGCAGACCTTGGCACTGGGCAGTCAGTATATGATTTTCAGTTCTATAATGGACACTGTTACAGGTTAAACTGCTCTTTTCAATGGCTGTTTTTCAAAACCTCTGAAATAAATCAGGTTTGATGGAAACATCAAATGTAGTCCAAAAAGCTACCTATAAATATGTTGATTTTATTCTTATGCCCTGCTTCTCCACCAGAAATGAAATAAGAACTTGTAGCACTAAAAAAAAAAAAAAAAAAAAATTATTAGCTTAAGGCATTTGAGTATAAAATTTAGGGAGGTGATATAATTCTTTGCCTTGGTGCCAAAAGCTGAAAGAATAAGTGACAGTGTAAAGAAATTAATAAAAGGCAGTTTGAATATCTACTCACCTTTCCTTGTTGATAATGTTTGAAATACTGAAAAACTCTTTTATTTCACTTCCATATTTTTCAAGGTCCATCCTTCATTTCTGCCAGAATTTTCACTGACACCGAGCTTGGAAAATGAAGCAGTTACTTTGCCAGGAGCAGTCATAAATAAAGCATCACCCTTGCTTACACGGGGATGTTAGAACCCAGTGTATATTGCTATCTGTTACATGGCTGCCCTCTAAGAACTCCAAGTGCGGATGATATAATTCCTTCACCAAGCTGAGGTTACTCCAAGACAGCATTACAATTGGCTTCTGTTTAAGATTCAATACCAAAGAACTAAACATTTCTCGAGTACATTAGAGTCAGCGTTTTATTTTTATTGCAGTACTCCAATATTTTAATAATGACAATAAAATAAACACTTATTCCTTTAGCAGAAACAATATTTAACACTATAGAATGACTAGATGAAATTTATATAGCAATTATCTTATATTTTCTTTCCTAAAGTGAGGTAATTGTAGGTAAGACATCAATGGTAACAGTGACTGTGTCCTCTTCAGCTGGTCTCACCAAAGACCTTTTCTTGTTTTGAAAATTAAGATCTTGGTTTAAAGCATGTATAGATATGGTTTGGCTCTTCAGGCTTGATTGGAGGCATTCATCCTCATATCATCTGTGAGAATGTATTGGTCTCAATATTGATTTCGTCTTTATGTTGTTGTTTATGAATTTGACTCTAAAGACTAAAATGATATTGCAAAAAGTGGCAAAGGGTGGCAGAGGGACGAGAGAGAAAAATACTATGAAGAAAACTAAGCATACACTGTGACAAATAGGTCTCACGTGCTCTCTAAGGAGTCCCTTTAATTACTTCATAAATGAATCTATGTATTTGGTTTAATCCTCTCTCCTTGAATTTCTTCTCAAGTTCTCTCTAAGGTAATCAGTCTCCCACTACCTTTTTGTTACGTATTTTGTCTCTGTAAAAGGTAATTTTGCATTACTAGTCAGGTAAGCAGTTATTATAAAATGAATCCTAAATATGCAGAGATTATGAAGAACTTATGACCAAGTTATGGTTGTGGATATATGCAAAAAGTTAATTTTAGAGTGCCAATCCAATAGGCATTTCTGAATGACTTCGTAAAATATTATATATATATATACACATATGCGCTATATCAATGATAATATACATGTATACATAATATAAAATGTACTATAATATACTGTATATAATATACATTTTGTGTAATATATTATATGAGAATTATACACATTATATAATATAGCAAAATTATATTCCAATATTTTTTGACATAAAATCGTTCTAAATCTGAAAACTGTTTTTAGATGAGCTCATTCAGCTCTTCTTAGAACTCCTTATGGAGTGGCAGCACAGCTATTTTGCAAGAATAATCAAGAGAGAACTGGATGTAATTTTATGAGGAAAAGGAACAAATATGTCAGTTTGATTTTTCACTCTGCTCTTTATTGCTCTCTTGGGTAGTGCATTTCACTTTTGCTGTTCCACACGGAATTGCAAACAGCAGAGGTCAGGCTTTAAATTTGCCTAAGTATTTTTGGAATGCTTTTCTATTTTAAAATGCGATAAGTGTACCAGGATACACTTACATACAAATGAATGTGTGTTAGTTGAGTCTCCTGTTTCTTTGTCTAGTTCCTTACATAGAAAATCTGCAATTCTAATAAAAGACAAAAACCCTTATTTCTTCTTTAAAGAGATTTTTCCACTCTTAAGGAAAAAAAAAATAGAAAAGTGGTGTAGCCAAATGTAATCCAGATTTTGAAAACAGCAGTAGCAGCATGTTTGAAAAGTATGGAATATATTCATGCAGTTTCTCCAACATGTGTATGTATGTGGAATAACAACTGATTTATGACAGCGATTATCACAAGAACGGGCGCAGTGCTGGTGGGCAGTAGTTCTGCTCCTCTATCAGAGCAACGAATATGGTCACCAGCAGTTCAGTTCAGTGCCCTCTTCATAATAATGAGACTGTGCTTGAAGCTGTTGCCCAAGTAGAATGAATAACAACAAAGTATTCTCCATCACTACTTAAAATGATTCAAAGCTGATTTATTTTTAAATGTTCCGCTCTGCCCCCACATCAAGTTGCTCAGAGAAGCATGACACCTGACCTGAGCCATACAAAATCATGTTTTCCTGAAAGGCCAAAAAGGAAGCGAAGGAAGAACACCAGGTAGTATTAGCATGTGCATCCTGGATGTATCTGTGTAACACCTGCCCGTTACCTCCATGTCATGAAAAGGCATTTCCACTGCTGCCACAAAAACAGCCACATCATTCCTGTTGTCTTTGAAACATCCCACCTTCTTTCTCTTTCCTTCTGCAGTAGAAGAAAGAGCTAAGAAATACATAATGTATGAGAAAACAAGAATCACTCTTTATTTATAAGGAACAATAGTTTAATTCATGAGGAAGTTTTTAAAGTGCTTTATCCTTGCAGTTAGTATTGAGGGCAAAATCTTGTCAGCGTGAGGCGTGGAGTCAATACAATAAAGAGCCCTTTATTTTAGAAGTGATCTTTTTGTCGAAGAGGATATTGACACTCAGACACTCAGATTTATTCAGCTCATTTTTCTCCTATGGGCCAACTGCTGCAAGATTATTTTTCTCCATCACCCTTCATTATTGTCACTGTCCAAAGTGGAGAAATGTCTTTATTGCCACTTTCTGGTAAATTTTTGCCCCATTTTGGCTGATGAAAATATGCAGTAGCGTTTGGTAGAACTGGTGATTTCAAAGCAACTCATGGGTGGTTTTTCATGTTCCTGTGGCTCTGCATAGGTTTCCCATGGTGGGCACTGGCACTGCTCCCATGCAGTTCACGGGGAAGGGCCACTGTGGAGAACTGGTGCAGGAGCACAGGGAGAGTCCCATGGAGGGCCAGCAAACACTGAGTCACGACTCTGCTGGGAATTCGTGTCTCAGCCACAGCTCTTCTTCTTTAATAATTAATCCAGCAGAGAGGAACAGGCTTCATTTGCATAACTAAATTTTTTCAGTCACAGCAATCAGCCTATTAATAGGGATTCATCTCTGTCTGTCTGTCCATCAACTTACACAAACTACAATGCTGTCTTACAAGATCTGGTATTTTGAAGGTCACTAAGCCCTGGACTTTGGATATTAACCAAGCAGCTTGATCCTCAGAAGAGACTAAAAGAGACCTTGCAAGTAACACATACCAGTAATGGAGATCTAGCCTGACTTTACTTAATACATGAGAGCTTCCAATAATATGTAAAGGATATTTTTACAATAGCAGCAATATCAAATGGGCAAATGAGCACTCCTAGTGACAAAGGAGTTTTAGAAAGCCTATATATTATGATTACATAGTGAAATTAGTGTTGATGGATCAACATGGTAGGCTACAGCACTAAACTCATTTTACTAATCTATGAAATTAATTCATGCTAAAGAGACCCGTATATCCCTTTGGTTCACAACTTCTCTGAAAACCAACAGCTGATATTTAATGTCCTGTCATCTTTTCCCCTGTTAGGATTTAAAGACTGAAATGCTTCCATTATGTCTCCATTTTCAATTAAAGTTTTTAATAGTCATCTATCATTCCACCAGCATATACATTATTTGGCTTATTTGCCAGATAAGCCAAAAAAAAATTGCCTACATATGATTTGTGACAAGAAAATGGGTTGGAACACTACCTGGCCAAATGTTTTAAGCAATACTGCATATGTGTAAGTATACATATGTATATATATGTCTCATCATAACACTGCTGTGCACAGATGACATCAGAATCTCTTTTTTTATTTTCACCTCTAACAAAATTGTTCAGATACCGGTGTGTATAAAAGAAATCAAGTCCTAAACAAAGAGCACTTGGTTCAAATGGACATAGGTTTAAACTGGAGAGATGCTATTCCACATAAGGCAGCACCTTGAAAAGCTCCTGGGACGTCTCTGAAGAGCAGCAAGCCAGATGGAACCAACTCCTTTCCTCACCCCTGCAACTCCCAGCTTGTCACTTGCTTCCTCAAAAGCCAAGAGCCAACAGAGATTTACTTGGGGTTTTGCTATGTCCAGTCCATTTATATACATGGCAACAGACAACAGTAATACCAGCAGGATATATAGGAACATAAGCTGGACAGCTGGAGCTGAAAGTGCAGTCCTGCCTCAGGGAATTCTTTAGAGGAAATAAACACAGTGCAAAAGCACTTGAGAGAAAGGACTGCTGAACATGCCCTGGAGGCCTCTGAAATGAGTTTAAATTAAAATAAGGTCTAAAAACCCTCTGTATACAAAGCTTGATGAAACCACTATCAGTATTTAAATGTCTGACTTTAGAAAAACAGACTCAATTCACTGTTTTGTGCTATTGCGCTGCAATTACACAGAATTATCAGAATATAAGAAATTCAAAGGAACAGATACAATCTATCGGGTTACATATAAAGAAGATGTATTTAAATTCTAGACATAGAAGTTTCATCTGGCCTTTTAAAATCTATATCCTCACATTGATCAATCCAGTTTTACACCAATTTTCATATATTCCAAGATAGTGGCTCCACTGATTCAGCTCAGCCTTTTGCTTGCAGCAATGAGGGATGAAATTCTGCTGCCAGAATTGGTTTTCTTGACAGACGATGGACAGAATGGGCTCTGGAAGTTAGGTAATGAAAAGAAAATTAAGGGTAAAAAGACTAGTCAAATAATCCGACTTCCTCTGGATGCCTAATTTCCGTTAATGTCATTTGCAATGACCAAATAGAATGATTTAACAAACCAGAGACATATTGATCATTCAGAGACCTATTTACCCATTATTTAGCACTTTGCAGCACACAGTCATACTGACAGAAACCCAGATAGGTACTGAGAGACTTCGGTTTAACTGGAGATCTTCTGAAACCTGGAAATGGTTAAATATGACTTTCTAAATCATATGCATCAATATAGGCACAGAATTAAAACAGTAACTGATATCACTGTCAGACTATTATTATCATCACAGATAGAGAAGTCTTTGGCTATTAAAGTAGTGAAAACCTAACAATATCTAAAAGATATAATTTTCTGTTCAGTCTTTTTAGACAGTGAGTTTTAGAGTTGGTTTTAAATAGTAAACTCAATTTCAGTTCTAATAGTTAATACATGGATTAAGACATGGATTCTGTTGTTTACCCCTGTAACAATGACATAGAGGCCTCAGTGACTCAAACCATTTCATTTTTCTATATCTTTCTCCTCTTCTTTGTAAAACTGGGAGAATGGTGCTTATCCAAATGTGCTTGCAAGGCTGTATTCCTCAATATCCTTATGTAGTTTGAAAATCTGGAAGTATTACAAAAAATACAAAGTACTATTCCATGAACAGCATAAGTGCACGTTGATCATGCTGCACAACTTCTACCAGCCATACAGAAAAGTTTTTAACTTAAAAAACAAACTGTCTTTCCATTTCTTGTGAGGTTAGACAGTTTATACATTTAATTTAAAAAGCTTTGTCTGAAAATTTATTCCTGATGATAATGAAACCTTTGTATTTTCAGTCCAGCAGAAGAATAAATCTAATAGATTTTTAAAAAATTATTTTATTAGAGTTGTTGTTGGTTTGAGCAACAACCATTCAAGTAATAGAAACTATCCTGCCAATCTAGGAAGGCTGCCTAATTTACATGTTTTATTTCACACTTCCTCCAGTGTAGCAGGAATGTTAGTCTGCTATTATAGGTGATTCTATTAGATATAATATTTACAAAATTTAGGCATCATAAACCAATTTTACAAATTTCGTTTACCAGAAATGTTAAGAGCATCAATCTAGCAAAACACTGAGGCATTGATATTCGTTTTCATGTCTTTGCACATTTTCCTACAGCTCACAATTTTGCTTCATCACTACCTTTTTAATCTGAACATGTGGTATCAAACCCACTCTTTCTGAGTCATCCTTAAATGTAAGCAGTATTAATTTCAATGAACTTGAGGATGACTAGTACTTACTAATGAAGCCCAAATGCTGGCACTAAGAAACAAGTTAGCAAAAAAATTCATTCATTTCAAAAGCTGTGCGTTCCTGGTAGACATTTCCTGCACATTCACAGTTAGTAACAAAATCTTCAATTAGCACCAGAGGGTATTGGAAAAGAAAATAGAGAGTTAGTGTGCACCAGGATGCAAATGCTTTCAGCAGTGAAAAGGAGCAATTTCATGCCAGCAACATGCTGCCACCACCCTGCTTTATTTTTTCTTTTTTAGAGTTAGAGATTTAAATTTTAAGTGAAATCCTTTAATGTTAGCAAAAGGGTTTTGCTATTCATTTCGCTAGTGGATCTACCTATAGTCCTTATCATTTTGCCAGTAGCAAAGCCAATCCTGTTTTACATTTATATGTTATTTTTCTTCCCAGAAATACTTCCCAGACTGTGCACATTTTAGATGTGGAAAACGTCAGAGTGGAAAAAACACATGGGCAAATACAGCTTTTGGCATATGCATATTGTTGTCGTACTCAGCTGAGTGGTATTTTTCTCATGTTTCTCTAATTCACCCTGCAATTTCATGCTATTGCATCCTACTTAACGTGGCTGGGAAGCATGAGATGAAGAGAGCAGCATAGCTTAGAGCAGCATGTCCAGGGCAGCTGGAGCAAACACACAGGCAGGGCAACTGGAAAGACCAGGGACACGTGGCAAGCAGGATGTAGATGAGGAGAGAGTGCCAGTTCACCCCGGAGACAACATTTAAAGCAGAAAAAGACACCAGGGTGCCCATTTCAATAGTGGGGTAGTCCCTGTCCTTCCCTTCTAGTGACCCGAACTCCATGTGGGGTAGTTCACTAATTTGTGTGTGTTTCCTTTCAGGAACGCTATGGAGAAAACTGTTAAGTCTCAGGCTAAACCTTTAGTTCTTACAATTTATCTTTATATCCAACATAGGCAGCATGTTCGGCTGTCTCTTCACATTTTTTAATTGAGACGCAGAACTTGATAAGGATCTTTGGTAAACAGGTATTATTGCTGTAAGTGATGTTTTTCTTTATGAACTGTGTAGGCAAAGTGTATTTAAGGTAAAATTAAAAATTTTACCTTAAAGGGCTAAACAGCCTAAAATGGCTATTTAGACTCAAGTGAAAATGTTTTTGGGAATTATGAGTTAATTTCATTTAGTTCTGAGCTGAAGCTTTATCCCACTAATTCAGTCACGTGGATGAAATTTTATTTCAGAGTAAAGATTAAAAGAGTTTCCAGCAGTGTTAATGACTCATAGGAAGCCGATACAATAAATAATTTGTTTTAGCACTCCAGACAAAGCTTTAAAACTATTATTTCCATTTGGTCAAGATATGTATTGTTAGTAGGCTACATAGTGCACAAATGGGAAGCAAACTATCCATTAGGGGATTAATGAATCGTACAGTAATTATACTTACCGGCACTTACACAGGAATACTTGCAAAGCCCTCACTTATATTAACTATCCATCATATCCACCTCTACAGTAAGTGAGGGTTGCATCCTATTCCCATCTTACACGATGGAGGCACAAGAAATAAAGTCCCATCATATGGTGTGTCAAATAGTGACAGCATGTTTAAAACTCAGGATCGGACACGTCCCAGCCATATCTGCTTGCACCAAGATGTGCAAAAGCTAAATTTCTTTTAACATACACTTTGCAGATTCTTTGATAAAGATAAGAGACTGGAACTTTCATTCTTTGTATTTGCCACTGCCTAGCCAGCTTGGTCTACCTACTTGAGCTACAGTAACATTTATGTTAACAGGCTCTGAGCACTGATAGTCAGGAGCATATGGAGTCTTTTCCTTATTTGTTGCTTGTATTTGTATTCTTACAGGGTAAGCTCACCAGATAAGCCCCGCTTGTGTTTGAATATGAACTGATCTACCATGGCACCCCCAGGCACAAATAAGAGTATGTCTGAATGACTGAACATTCACCTACAGGCGTGAAAACTTTGTGTAGTGTGGTTTCAGAGAAGCATACAGCACCTGAAAAACTAGGAAGGTCACCCTTTGTTAGTCTTTAGATTATTGAATGTTATTTAATGAAAGCAGCCAGTATGCTTTAACAGGTTTTGAATTAGTTCCATATCCAAATAAAGAAGAAAGTGTCCTTGCGTTTCATAGTTTGATGCAGAATAACTGATTTGCAAGGAACTATGAAAGATCAATTACTGGAAATATCTCACATTGAAATTCCAAATAAACATTACGCTTGCATCAAAAATAGCATAGCTGGGCTAAGAAATTATTTTGAAATAGTTTGGACCGTCAAATAAAATTAAATCAATCTAACAAAAAAAACACTGAGTTTATAACTTTTGCCCAGTCACCCCCTTTGAAGACTCAACAGGAAGGGGAGGGATTGATAAGTTGGATCTGCCCCCACTTCACATGTTTCTTTAATGAACATAAGTATTGGTCAAAGTCATATGAGTGGCCAGGAAAAAATAATGGACAGAATACACTTTTTTTTTCCCCCCTTTTTCCCCCCTATAACTATGCACAAATGTACACATCCTTCTGCCTTGACCTCCCTCTCTCTGCTCTTCACGTTTGCACAGGTCTCAGGTTGTGTCCTCAGCCCTCAGGTTGTGTCCTCAGCCCCTCCAGGCTGTGGTCCAGGCTCCCTCTCCTGCTGACCTCGCTGAGACAGCTGTAATAGCCCCCATAGTCCCCGGGGAGGCTGTCGTGCTGCCATCGTTTGTACAAGGAGGAATTCAGGAAAATAATGAATTTGATTATGTAGCTGCTTGAAGGGCAGGTGCTGAAGGGCCCTCAGAGGAGGTAGCCTGCAGCTAGCACCACTTCATCCCCACTGAAGAGTCCTCGCAGAGAAAATTGAGTGAGAAGACTTTTTTCTAATAGAGCAGCTTTCAAAAAATCCCAAGCCAACAAAACGCTGTGAGGAGCAATGAATCTGTCTGTTTTACTGATCTTCCTTTGACTTTACCATTGTTTATTTTCACCTCCAGGGACGAAATCTTAGTACACTGTAAACAAGCCAGGTATAAAAATATACACAATATTTATACATAAACCTCTATCTTATGAATTAAATAAACCTCTATCTTATCTATTGAAACCTCTATCTTATGTAACTTTTTTGTTTTGCTAGCTTTATTTACCTCTTGTTTTTCTTTTTGCTCCTGCAAGAGCAGCAAAACCTATAATACATTCACAGAATTTTAATTGAACACCTATCATATTTGCATATGACATTCTATTATCTTAAGAGAAGCAACTAAAGGCTGATTTATAAAAATACTTTATATAATTTGAAAATAAATAAATATGTGTTGCCTCTACCAAAATGCAAATTGCTATCAGGTCTTCTCCCTTTCAGTGTTAGATTGTCTTTGAAGAAAATGTGCAGTAGGCTTTAGTATTAAAACTTGTTAAACAATTCACTTGTGAGATACACAACAAGGACTTTAGTGCACATTTGTCTCCTATATAAATTGTATTTTTCTAATTTTTTTGTTCTTTTCTTTCTTTCCAGTTGTATTGTATCTTCTTTGCGTGTCAGTATTTGCTTAGTAGAATAGCTGGTTGGTTATCATTTCTAAGGGATGGAAGGTAGCTGCTATTCTTCTGCTTTGGAGTTTTGGAAAACTACTAACTTCTTTCTCCTTATTCAGATTTTTCCAGCCTTCTGTGTTTAATTTATTTTTCTTCTGTTCAAATCGATTTTGTCTCTGTACACTTTTGCTTACTTTTCTTCCTCCTTTTTCAAGATATGATATTTTGAGTTATTATTTCAACAAAAAATCTTTAGAATATTTGGTTTGAGACTGTATTTTCACTGAAGATTCTTTAGGTTATGCTGTTCTTCACCTGTTTTCTGGATCAATAATACTATAAATAGAACTATTTTAAAGAGATTAGCTCTTATATCACAGTCTGCTTTCAGGCTTCACGTACAAATGCCCAGGATACAACATAAGAAATTCTCTTAGACCCACAAGACTGACTTGCCACATAAAGCAGAAACAGATGGCAATAATTTTCCAGATCTTGTGATACTTTGCTTTACTCTCAGTTTTCCCAAGACTCCTGATTTTTTGAGTGCAGAGCATCTACTACTTCTTGCTTCCTCACGCTCTCAAAACCAGTCTCAGATCTTAATACTACATGTTCAATTAGTCATCAGAAGCTAAGGTTTGCTACCCTAATCTACTCTTTCATTTTGCTGAGAAATAGGTGGTTCAACAGTAATGTCAGGAATAGACTTTGGTCAGGAAATTCTAATAACAGAAGTCTGTATTAAATGAAAGATAAGCTAAATCCACTCGGTGAGATGAGGATCGGGTGCTTTGGTTTCCATCCCCATAGACCAACATGAATTTAACCAAGCTCAGCTTTTCCAAGATTTCTTTTCTTACTAAGAATACATCTGAACCGAAAGAATAAATCTGAAATTTGTGTGTGGACAAATCAAAAAGGGATTTAACACATTTAATTTTTAATACCCTTTTTATTTTTTTAATTCAAATAGGGATTTCATGCATAGAAGGTAAAAGCTCAGAACTCTAAGGCATGTTCTAAAGTTCAAAACTAGACTCTCCCAGACCAGATTTTGGAATAAGTCCCCACTTTATTAGTTTTCAGTAAGTTCTACATTCAGTTTAAATTTGGAGCTTGTTTATAACTTCAGAACAAAAGGAAACCTCTTATACCGAAACTACATGGCCTTCATGTAGTTTCCTCCATTTTAGCCATAATTTTCATAAACTAAAGAAAATGAGGAGCAATTATTGATAAGAAGATGTGGCTTTTGGCTGATATGGGAAATAAGTCAGAGGCCTGTGCAAATGGCGAGTTACTGCCACAAACTACTAGGAAACTTGCAAACTAATAGGAAAATCGCTGTTTATGTGTTCAGCTACATACTACCATAGCTTAAGTTTTCTTTAGTGATTTCAGATTCAGATCCCAGAAAAGTACTTTGCAACAGTACTTACCACTTCAGACAGAATGAAAAGTTGCATGAGCCTCAAACTGTGGCTTAAGAAATATGTCTTGAATTTAGTGAATTTAGTCTCTTTTTTTTTATGGGTTAATGGGAATGTGTGGGTTAGGGAAAGACAACAATGCAACAGTACCTTTATTTTTTCGGGTCAGCTTCTAGAGAAATCATCTTCAAAAAGAATATAAGAGAGAAAGTACTACTGAAGAGGGAGAAAATTAGATAACCAAGCTTGTACATCACTAATAATAGTGCTTGTTTTCAAGCTTCTGAGCTGTAAATAAATGGACTTGATCTTGCAACCTCTGTCATCTTCATCACAGTATTACAAATAACTGTGAGGCCACAGCAGCTCAGATCACACGAGAGGATTTCACGTTCAGAATTTGCAAGCTGTCAGACTTACTAAGGATCATGTTGGGGTACATGTGGGTTTGTTCAGACCTGACAACACATTCTTGCCCTAATAAAGACACCCACATCCGGTTTAAAAGCAGTTGTTGATAGAACGAGTATAGTATTAAACACTAAAGTATGAGCCATCTTTCTGAAAAATGCAGAAGGCTTAAATGGTCTTAATTTCATGCAAGTTGGTATGACACATAAGATGCTTCTTCATAACTGAAACAAGTAGTTCCAGGACCTGCAAAGTCACTATTTTTTAGAGTATTGGTTCAAAGGTCCCACAGAAGCAGTTTAACAGTTTGAGGCTCAATTACAGATTTAAGAGGAAATGTAAACATAGCCACAGTTTGGTACAAGAAGAAAACACAGAATGGCCATGTCCTAGATTTTTACCTCCAGTACTTGAGAGAAACCGAGATGCTCTCAATTGCTTCCAATCCTGATTTTACCTCAAAATGACCTTCACAGGGATAGCAATTCAGGCAATACCTCTCTCAGGACATTGAGTCTGCCTCCAATTGAACAGAGGAGAAAACACAGTATTGTTAGGATGCTTCACTCATACAGTAGCTGAAAGCTTTGCTTCAGGAAAAAAAGAATGCAAAAAAATCACTTTTCCTAGGCCTCTAATTCTCTCTCTTTAAAATGTTAATTTACAGTAATTTTTCTTAATATAGGGCTATAATGGTGGCTGTTATGATGGCTTCATGTTTCAGTGAATACTGGCTTTGTCTTGTTCCATATTCAATCTCTCCGGATGATAAGTTTCATTATGCGCATTGACAGAAGTCAATGTCTGTTTGTTATTTCAGTTTTATATGTTACCAAGCCTAAGCACAGAGAAATTGTTAGCTCTATTATGATGCAGTTTGGATTTGAAAAAGAAAAGGGAGAAAGTAAAATGGGCCAAAAAAGCATCAAAATACATAGCAACAAGCATTAGGGGTTTGACTGCAGCTCAAAGAATGAACTAGATTTGCAGCACAATAGGAATGGGAGGAAGCTTTACAGGGGCATTGAATTTAGAAGAAAACATTTGCAGGAGAGGGAATTAAATGTTCTGAAGAACTTCTGGGACAAGCCAAAACGGAAGGCTGAGTGTGGAGGTTTGTCAGATTCAGAGAGCTATTCTAGGTGGATTTGTCCTGAGCTCTCAGGGAAAGGGATTAGGGCAAATTTCAACAGGAGCCATCCCACGGATGAGCCAGGCACAAGTTGCCTGCAGAGCTCCATGGGGCTACGTGGAGGAGTGCTGCTCTACCAAGCAGCAACATACAGTTATAAGTCTGACAAAGCGGCGCTCTAGTTTTGAGGTAAGGGAGGCTTTATTGTAAGCACTGTGAAAAACTGAGCAAACAGGTAAAGCAAGAAACTACCACAGCTGAATACTGCTAAACCCTGGGTGATACATAGAGGAAAAGGTTAGACAAGAAGATGCTGTATTACAAATTCTGCTTTTGTGAACATAACACATCTGTCATACTCTGCGTGACCCACACGTGAACCTCCACTCTCATTTGAACAACACTGTTTTCAGTGCTATGCAAAGTCCTCAGCTTTAAGTTACAGCTGAAGTGACCCCTGAAGCAGTGATCCAGTGTCTCTTTTCATTTTTTAAAATATTTTTTCTCTGCAAATGATCTTTCCCCAGCGTATACTTTCTTATGATCATTTTATTAATAATCAGACCATTTGTATTATCGAATTTTCTTAACAATACCACAATAAAAATCTCTGTGGGCTATCTTGAGACCAGGGACATGGATTCTACTCCAGATGAAGGCTGATGATGGAGCACAAGGTAGCACAAGCTTAGAAAAAGAGCTAAATATAGTTAGTGGTTACAGCCACTCTCTCTATATAGCCACTATACCATGAAATTCATGGTATAGAAATGCATAAAATAGTATAGGTAAATTTTAGATTTGCCTGGTATTGAGTTATTTCCAAGTCAGAAAACACATTTTTCCTTTTATTCCTCAACAGCTAATAAACTCTAAAAAGCAGTGCACGCAGGTAGTGTCTCAGTGACACTTACAGGCTTGGGAGTCTTGTAACCCCCTGCAAATGCCTCTTTGAGGAGTGGTGTTGCCAGATGCTGGAGGTGGAAAAAGTATTTATAAAAAAGGTGGGCTATTTTCCCATTTGGAAGATGTTTAGTCTCTATCGTATGAGGCATCAAGTAATTTAGTGTGAAATTAGGATGTTTGTGGATGCAAGAAGCTGTTTATAGCTGTCCCTGTATAGCCTCCTTAGACAGGCCAAAAAAAAAAGAAAAAAAAAAAAAGCATTCTCTTAATTAATCTTTTGCACTTTTTATTTTCAGACTTCGTGGAAACACTTGATAAATTGGCTCATACTATGCAGAGTTTTATTGTACTTTCCAAATTACTTTAATAACTGCTTCCTACTAAAATTGGTAAGCACTTCTGCAACGTAATCTGAAATGAATGAGCTAGCACTAACAGCATTAATTATATTCCCTCCCAAACACCCTGCATTTCAAAATGCATTGCCAGCAGCAAAGTCACGGCCCAGAGAAGTGGCCCAGAGAAGTGGCCAAAGAGGAGTCCTCTACTGCACCACACATGCAAGACGTTGTGTCTGCTGGCATTCAGCTGTCAGGGCATCCCCGCCGTGCTCCCATTCGTTTCTACCTGCAGCTAGGGGTTTGTCCAGGAGCATGTGTACATAGGCCCAGCCAGAACGCTCGCCTCTGTATGCAAGTAAATTGCCGTATGCCACAAGGATGGAGCGATAAGAACTCTTTTACATCTCCCTTGTGAAGTAACTGTTCAGCGAAGGCTTCTTGATAATCATTCCCTATGAAGCAGACCAACTTTGTTAAAGTGTGGCAGGGAGTAAAGGGGATAAGGAAAATGTTATTTTTGGCTGTATGCTGAAAGACAATATTGGTGAATTCAGAAGGCAGTAGCCTGTGATATACATTTAAAAATTCAGCGGTAAGCTGCATTTTTTTTTTGCTTTTGCTAATGCTTTTCCAGGAAAAGAATGCAGAGGTGTTACAAACATGCCACCAGTATTCTTGCATTTATCTATGTGCCTGATAACAAATAAAAACACAGTCCTAAGAAGGTAAGTTCAAACAGAGTTTTAACAGACATTGGTATTTGCCATCATAATCCACTCCATTTCTGGTAAAGGAATTTCTGCAGTAGATGCAAAAACATCACCTACCTGTTAGCTATGGTGTTCAAAGACTATATTTACTTTTTTATAATACCCATTCTGCAGAAATCTCTCTATTTACTGCAGTCACTAACTTATAAAAGATATGAATATTACGTATGCTTCAGGAGAATCACATTTGGGAATTAAAATTCTTCTGTGTAACAAAGCCAAGCCATCAAAAATCAGATTTATAAGGGGGAAATAAACGGAAGGCAACAAAACAGCATTGCTCACAAGATTTACAAGTACAATGCATCCAATAAAATATTTTATAAAATAAAATGATCCACCATCAACAAAAAACAACTAAATTGTGTCAGGTTTACATGTATTTTTCTCCTACTAGAAAATCTGCAGTTAGATTTTGCTTCGCATTTTAACCTCAGTGCTCTCCCTTGTTGAACCTTTGCACTGGCTCCTGGGAAAAGAGAACAAAAAATAAGAAAATTTTCCTAAACCATCACACTTTATCCAAAAAAAGTCTATGGTAGTTACTCTGTTTTTTCCTGGGGATAATCGCAAAATATCTGGAAAGGCAGATTATAGGTGTGGAGCTGTTCATTCAATACGTCAATGATTTTTTGAAGTCTGATGTCCTCTACTCCTGTACAGGGATTAAAGCACCTGCAAAAGTGTGCAGTGAAGATTGATTCAGACATGCAGGCAAAAGAATGACAGAGAGCCGTAGCAGCCGGAGCAAATGGCAAGTCACATTGCATATTTATGAAAATGCATCGCCAGAAAAGTAATTTTCCCTCTGTGGATGTGGGGCTCAACATTGTGAGCTGCCAGGCCCCGCTGATAGGGCCTGATAGGGCCTGTATTAGCAGTCGGGGAAATTCTGTCTTGCTGGCACCTCACTCGAGCCTGATGCCCTCAGAGTCGTGTCTGGTATGTATTACTCTAGGAGAGGTCACTGACCGAGCTATTTACTGCATGGACAACGAAGGTAACACCTTCCTTTGGCTTCCCATTTTTGCTGGCTGTGAGAAAAGTGAAAAAAAGAAGCTCTTTTGCTCTCTCCAGAAATTACTTTAATCTACCAATACAGGTGCACAGGCATCCTGTACAATCCTACACATCCTATACAATGCAATGCATCTCCTGAGAGTGTCCTGGCCAAGGCGACGAGGAAGACTGACCTGCTGCTCATTCCGTTCCAAATTTTAAAAAACAGAGCTATGCCAAGGCATCCCACATCTTCCGGTTTCTGCAGGTGCCAAATAACTGTCAAATTAGAAAATTGCCCAAACAGGATATATTTGAATCCCGTGGAGTTAAGCCAAACTATACTCCAGCTCACTGAATGGCCTTGAAACCGCACGGGTTATATAATCCTGGCTATTTCCATGTTCCCAGCACTGATCAGCCCTGTTTTCCCCCTCGTTCCTCTCAATAGGAAAACAGGTCTCCAGCACTTCTATTTTCCTACATGATTAAATGCTGAGGTTACCCCTACAAATTTTCCTTATCAGCAACCAGAGAATTGCTTTGCTTGTCATTAAGTTCTATTGAAAAATAATCAGTCCAAACCTCAAAACTGATTTTATCAGTTCATTGTGAATATTCTAACCTGGATCATTTATCTATTAATTTTTCTCCACATATATATTTCAAGAGTCATTCTGTTTTGTTTTTTAATGATACCCTTCTATCAATCTATATACAAAATATTAATTTGACTGAAAGTGTCACTGACCAGTAGCAATCATTTTATTATTATTATTACTGACAGGTTGTATTTTATGCTTCCTTCATCTGAAGTAAAATAATAATATGGTTGTAGCCAATCCAAAGATCCTCTTGTAACTTATGGAAAGCAATAATAAAGTTACAAACAAAAATTGCATTTGTATATTTCTGACAAAAAAAAAAATCCTGAAAAGAGATTTACATAGAGCTGTATATTTTTGCATGGGATTTCTCTGAAAAAGTAGTTAACAAAGTAATATCAATATGTTCTCAGTGATACTCACTAATAAAATACTGCAAGCATAAAAGGATCAAAGCCTTCCAATTTCTCTTTCAGCAGTTGTAGTAAAAAGATATATATATATTAATTAGATGTAGTAGAGTTTTTAAATATCTGATGAAATCTGATGAAATTTAAAGGCTTATCTGAAAAAAAACCTCAGGTTGCCTTTTCACTATATTGCCAGTGATGAGTTTTTAAAATAAAAGTTTTCTATTCCTCTATAGAACTCATTATCATCTTTAATCCTCAGAGTAGTATCTTCACCATATGCCAAGCTTTTCTCACAAATCTATTTCCAATAGAATTTGTTTCACTCATTTATTTTTAAGAAACTCCTACCCCAAGGTCTGATGAGATGGTATTTGCTGCCAGGTATTTGCTTCTCTTCAAAGAGAAGATTTAGCATTTGGTAAGTCTTAATAAAGGCGGAATATTGCCTCGGTGTTGTTCATTCCGGACTTCTTCCGGCACTTTTGTCATGGATCTCTTTCATCATATGTGACGAATGAAACAGATGTCTCTGAGGATTGGTGTCAGAGAAGCTTGTATCTCCAGACCTTCTTCATCACCTCAAGAAATGGAGATCTGCTGTCGGAGGATGTGGCATTTAAAGCCTCCTTTCATGAATGATAGTGATCATGCAGGGAGAAGTGCAAAACTTCTTCAAAAGGATAAAATAAAAAGAAGTCAAATACCACATGAAAAGGGGGAGATTATGGTGATATTTAAATTTTTCAAAGAAAATCCCAAAGGGGGAAAAAAAAAAAAAAAGAGAGAGATTTCTTTGAGAAGTTCATTAGAATGAGTGGGAAATATCACATATGTACCCAGCAGAAAGTTGGTTTAAGAGCTGCTGCAGCTGCCCTGAGGTGTTTGATGCAAGTGCCCCAGCCTCCTCTGCAGCATCCCGTATGCATGAGAGTGGGGGCCACGTGGAAGTTGCTGCCTTCCCACTGACATACTGTGCAATACTATGGAGTGTCTACCATGCTTGCACATACTGAATGAGAAAGAAATGTCATTTGACACGAGCAGCATAGCTAGAATTGCACCTGTAGGAATCAAAGAAAATTGGGACAAATAAACAAAGGGAGAGGGACAAAACTCATGCTGCAGCAACTAATATCCATTTCCTGGATTAATGTGTGGGAATAAAACATAAATTAACATAGAAGGATGGAGTTGCTTTCAAGCATCTTAGATATGCAAAGCTACTATTTGCTGCTACAGGAGTAAAGTTTACTCATCCTTGCAGTTCTGCTTTTTGGTGTTCTTGACTTTCCTATGGATCCAGGCACAGGAACTGTTCCAAAATTGTCCTTACTGATAGAAAAACATAATTTTTCTATCACATGTAGGAGATCTGATGGGCTGCTATTGAGACTAGGTTCTGGAGGAATTCATCCGTGCACTTCCATAACTGCTGACAGGTCTTCATAATGAAAATAATGCAAACATAAGAACAAAAATTGTAATCAGAACTATAAGGGAGAGTGTAGGATGAAGACACTGGGAAATAAGAACATGTATAAAGGAATACCTTTTATTTATTTATTTATTTTTAATTATGCTGATCTATATCCTGCTTTTAGTTTCTATGTTAGAAAACCCAGAGCAAATCTGCTGATCCTGAACTGATTGCTCTAGGTTTGTACTGCAGTAAAATGAGAGCTGAATTTTGTTCTCTGTCTTCAGGCGCGGCACTGTCAGCATGCTGTTAGCTCCCATCCCCATAAAACTCCAGGAAAGCCATGCTGAGATCCTTGAAGCTTTTTGAAATGGTTAATAATACAAAAAAGAAAAAAAAGCATGAGCGAATGCTTTTCTTTATGTTTCTAGATGCACTTTAGAGAAGAAAGAATTTTCCTTCCACCAGGAGGGAAATTGCTTTGTGGCTAAAATGGCAATAGACTGTCTCCTATGAATTCTTTCAAAGTGCAGAACAACAACAGGGAGAGAGCAAATACTCCTGCGTAGATAGATTTGAGAAATAAAATGTATTTTACGGTATATACTTCGGAAATTTTGAAGTCAGAAGGAGCTGTCAGATCTCCTGCAGAGTAATGAACCATAGATTTTTCTAGAATTCATTCCTGTTTAATTAAAACTTAATAACAACAGTAGGTATGTTTTGATCTAAAGCACTAAGAATTTAGTGGAATCCACTGCCTTCTGTGGTAAGTGGTTCTAAAGGCAATTGCCCTTGTTGGTAAAAATCTGCACTTGAATCTGAACAAGAAACACATTACCTATTATAAACATATATACTCATTCTCTAAGGGGAAGAAAGTCTCCACCTACTCATTAAAGCACAGGTTAAGACATGACTTCGAATAATATTTGAGTCTAACATAATTACTAATAACCTGAAGCCGAACACAGAACCCAGGCACATCAACCAATCCTACAAATACAAGACCCACAGTAATGGCAACCTGTGCAAACGACCTGGGAACAGAAGATGCAGAGAGCAGAATTCAAACCCTGTTGTCTATTCTTGTAGAGAACAGGGAAGAAAAGTTGAAGAACCCGTTACTCAAGCCTACATGACCTGCACACAAAATTTTCTATGACTGGTAAGTGCACAATATAAGCAAAGGGTCTGCCTAATACATGATGAGGGCATCAGTTGTCTCCAATGATGCCATAGTTAGGTTTCTTGCAAGGCCAGGATGGGTAAGGGAAAACTCAGGACTGATACAACTAAGTATTTTATTTAATGCTCAGCTGAGGTGACCAAGGGATTAGTGAGGTATAATCACAGCTGTCACTCCAGTGCTGTGTTATTAAGAAAATGTTACCCCAGTCAGAAGCTGACATAGAACCAGTATGAGAAATGTGCCACGAAGAATAGTAACCCCAAGAGCAACAAGAGTGAGAACAAACTATACTCAGTGTAATAAACACTGAAAGAGTTCAAATGAAAATAACACTCCAAAAGCTAGCCCTAGGTTGGATGGAGTAGGGAATATGGAAGAGTATTCTGTTTTAAGGCCTGTAGGACCAGGATTTTATAGAAGTATTGTAAATAATGAGAATTAGCCTCTGTTATACTATTTCAATAGGTATATGATATCTCCTATGCATTTTAAATAGCTCTTAGCACAAACTGTTACCATAAGCAGTGTGGTGTGAAGAGCTTCCTCTTGTATGCCCACAAGATTTATGTATTTCAGACATCTGAATGTACCTCTTAGAACCAGGAATGGTTTTAGAACCATTTTCACACACAGAGTGAGTCAAAAAAAAAAAAAGCAGTCACTATTGATCCATGTCTTTCCACAGAGGTATGAATGCCAGAGCCTTTGGAGGCTCATATGAACCCATTACTATTAATAGGGCTTTACCGTTGCATAATTTCCATTTTGATGAGAAAATAGACTTGGGAACACTGAACTGTTTTTAGCTGCAATGGGATGAGATGCAGACCTGGCCTCCCAGAGCACTCAGCTCCCACGGCTGGATACCAGCCGAAATGCACTATTCTCTGCTTTATACCTTATGCTGCTTTTACACTAAGGAATGAGTCTCTCTCCTAATTAAGCCCATGCACCCAGAAACCCTGGGGCAAGCTATGGTGGCATTCAAGGGAATGACGAGGTAGGGAACATAGGGCCGAAAGGATCCAGTGCTGGGGCGTAAGAGTACTCATTTTTCTTAATATAGTTTTTTTTTAAATCCCATCTTTCCCATCTTCCCTTATCCTAATATATTTTACTGCAGAAGTCTTCCTGACATCACTGAATAGCCCTGTCTAAAATAGCATAGGATGTTCACTTATTATTTAACATATTTCTTCTTTCCTGTTTCTTTCCATTAATGGATTAGAGATGCACTTTTATGACTCTAAAGAGTCATAATAACAATTATTTTGTAGTAGTGTACTTCTAATAGTATCTCATAGCTTGGCATTATTTGAATTTATGCCCTGAATTTATTATGCTTTATTCAAGCATTTAGTGAGCAGATGGCATGCTTACATGAATAAAGAGCAGGTTAGATTACATGCATAAACATATGATATGATCATCAATGTAATAAAAGAGTTAGCTTTTCCTTCTGATTACATTTATAAAATATTCTCACTTCACACCCATTACTTAGTTGTTTGTGGACTATTCTTGACTGGATTGAGTAAACACATGCAAATGAAAAAGCTGCTTTATTCTGACTGAATAACATCTCACATCAAATTACGAAAGCGAGATGCTGTGGAGAAAACTAATTAAATCAAAGAGATCTCTGTGCTCAAACTTGGAAGTTTTTGGAACTGTGCTATGGGGAAAAAAAAAAAAAAAAGTGAAAGAAAATTGCATCTCACAGTGTGTACTAAAAACTGTAGCTGGGAGCAGACACAGCCATAGGCAGAATGTCTTCTCTCCAGGTAGACACTCAGATATTATTAAATGAATTTTGTGTTGCCTTCCCTGAAGTTCTTACAGTTGCTTGATTGACAGATGTTTTGTCCATGCTTATGACCGAAAGACCAAATAAATACATATGCATATAAATGCATACGTGCAGGATTACGTGTATATTTTTCATACAGTTGTGGGTATCCCAGGCTGTGATGTCCCAAACCAAAATGAAAATGCAAAAACTTTTGGAGAGGAAGTGAAATCACTTGAAAGCTTAAATTGGTGATATCCAGAAAGTTCCACAATATTATGGCAATATTCTACAGGTTTCATGTGTTTCTTCTATAGCAAACTCCTTTTTTGTCTGCAAATATTTAGTTCTTAGCAAAAGTATACTTCAGCCAATAAAATGAGTGAAGTAGGCAGGGAATCACCTATGGAAAAGATAAACTTTGCCTTGGAAATGCACTGCTGAGCTTCTGTGTAGAGCTCTACTGCAGGTGAAAGGCTTGGAAAGGCCTGAGCAGTGAAGGTCAGAACATGGTTCTTTCCTCAAAAAAAAAGAGTAGACTATAGACACTTGTACCCAGAAACTGCAGTACCTGCATTTTTTTGAGCTGCGTCTGAAGGGCTGCTCTCCCTGACCAAATCTGTGCATAGAGGGTCCTTCTGTATAGGCCTGGCCTATGCTACTAATAATGCATTATTGTCTAGTTCAATAGTCAATAATTGACTAATTTGCCTGCTAGAGAGGAGTATGGGGTAATGTTAGAGTCAGGCAATGATTTATTTTCTTCAAGAGCCCACATATTATACATACAATACGCACATACATACCATACACACACATATCATACCAACATAGAGGGTACAACCCTGTGTGTGCAAGGAATTCTGCATAGAGGTGCAGTTCATAGCTCATGATTGCCACTCATTCAATTCTAGAAAATTCTCACTCACAAAAGTGGGGGTTACCATAATATCAGGGCAATTTAAAAACCTCACACATGATTCTTAAGAATAAAAAGATAAAAGAATTAAAACTGAAATACTGCTGCTTCATACACGAGCCCATAGGGCAGCCGTCTTTCTTCCTATCCCATTGCAGTTTGGCTGCTTTTTAAGGAAAGTCCCCTGCTTTCTAACAAGTTCCTGCTGTCAGCATCATGTAAACAACATAACTCAAAAGGACTGGCATTTTATGGCCAGTGTAATGAGGAAAGACTGTGATTTATAGGACATGGAGGGTGAGCGATGGTGCTGCTTTACCAGTGCTACCCATGGAGCGAAGCACAGACAAGGGGCAGCGCCAAAAAGAGCTTGACTTAGTGCCAGGTTGCAGCGTGCAGGAAGCTCTCTCTGAACATAAGGAGAGAATGTAATAGTTAAAAGAGCTTGTTATGCTGAAATTAAAGTTCATTAAATATTTCCATATGAAACCAGTATACAACTGAGAAGAGAACTCTGTAAAATTTGCAAGTGATTTAATTCAATGTCTTTACTGCTTTGATCATGGGTTGCAAGAGAATGTACCAACACTTATTTTGCTGTAAAAGTTGCACATCTTTGTTTCTTGGTGCTAGTTTTTACTTTTCCATCTCCCAAGAGTAAAGCAGTAATAGTAACCAGGACTCAATCCTTGATTGGAACAGAAGAAAAAAAAATCTCTACAAATCTGCACATAATTTCACGTTGAGCACAGAATATCATTTTTTACTCTTTGGGGCTTTCAGTT
Organism: Nothoprocta pentlandii; assembly: GCA_013398315.1. Taxonomy (NCBI): domain Eukaryota; kingdom Metazoa; phylum Chordata; class Aves; order Tinamiformes; family Tinamidae; genus Nothoprocta; species Nothoprocta pentlandii. The sequence continues at coordinate 3,324,483 of VZSG01000016.1, read as the reverse complement.
TCACTGTTTGAAAGTTTAGTTTTTGGGTTTTTTTAAGTTTATGTTTTTTAAGTGTTGTTAGAAGCAGGTGTGGAAATCAGATTCTCGGTTCAAATTTCTGGTGCTAGACAGGTAGGCAACATCTCGAGAGAATTTCAGATTATTCTCACTGTTTTGTTAAAAGAGCCCAACACCTACCCAGCAATATATTATTATAATTTCACACTAAGACCTTTAGGCTTTTCTTTAATGCACCCTCCCAATTTTCAAAAATTAAATATTTTAGTACATAAAAATATGTTTGTGTAGAAACAGCACAATCAACAGAGCTTTGCTGAAGAACCTACATGATATTGAAATGTTGTTTTATGAAAATCAGCTCTGAAGGAATCATGTATATAAAATAGGTTTTCAAAAGGATATTAATAATTTTGGAATAGACTGTTTTTCTAATCTTGTTAAAATTTCTCCCATTGCTGCCATTAATTTATGCAGATGGATAAAGTAATCGTTTTTTATTCTCTGAGCTGAGCATTGTGAATATGAAGAAAATTCTATCATGTTCTTGTATTTCGTGATTAACTTTCTTTCAAACGTTCATATTTGTTGTTTGTTTAGCTTGAGTATTGTAAACAGAAATAAAGTGTGGTAGAATGCACTTGTGAGAAAGGATACACCCATCCCTCCATGTATACATGGAGAAAGAAAAAATGTGTAAAATATAATGACTACATAAAAATGAGAAAATAACATAATGCATATTTAAAATAGATATTTTGCTATATTGCCTTATTTTCAGCAGAATATAATGTATATGAATTTTTTTTCTTGAGAGACATCACACAGGGTCAGAAATGAAGTTCAAAATAGCAACCTGAAGAAAAGAGTGTATGTTGTCTTGTGCCATTTGGTCTCTGAAGAAACTCACGGATCTCTATTTCTTTCCAAATCTTGCAGATCCCTTTCAAGGCAATCACTGAGGACTCAGAACCAACAAGCCAACCATGACTTTCCTTTTTCCACCTTACTGCCTCAAATACCCACCACTCTGGTGCTCAGCTTAGTTTGATGCTTCCCTCCTTGGTACTGCAGAGCACAACAGAATCCTCTATTTACAAACACAAGGTTTTCCAAACCTTTCCCTTATTGAACTAAAATCATTTTGCTTGAAAAATAGGGAATCACAATAAACAAACAATGAATAGTAATTGCAGTTAAAACCATACCTAAAAAGAAATATCCAGAGAGGGGCAACAAGTATTCAACCCACAGCAATAGAATAAATAGGTAACATGGCTAAAATTTTAAACCTTTGCAAACAAAACCTAATAAAGTGTGTGCATGACATACTTAATCGGGACTAATGATAAGTATCTCTAACCTTGAAGTGGAATATAATAAAGAAAAGAAAATATAAGCAATAATTACATTTAAAAGCTGAACAACACATCCAGGCCTCCTTCCCACGAAAAGCCACCACAGACACCACCATGAAACACACACTCAGAACCCAAACAAACAAGACTGCATTTTAGTGCCCTTTTCTGGAGTTTTACATACAAAATGCATGCTGCTGTACCCTCTGCCTTTTCTCAGCAGTTCACAGGGAAATCAATTCATCTGAACAAATAAAATCTACCTGAGGGACCTCGCTCTGGATGTTTTGCAGTTTAATACCTTGGTGTTGCTGCTGGCTTCTCCACTTGGAGTCATTTAAATCTACCGTCAGTGACGCTGAGCAGAGTGGAGGAACGCACAAACTTAATGCATTTTCCAAGCTGTCTGTCTGCTCTCCACACACTCCTGTCATAGAACAGGAAGCAAGTTTGAGTCATCATATATTTGATTGCTTGAGCCAAAATAAGGTTATGGACTCCAGTGATATTTCAGTCTTCCAACATATTCCAGCCAAACAATGATTGGATTTAAAGACTAGGCCATTTGTGAGTCAGTTGTTTTGCAACCAGGCTCTTCATCTGAAGCTTAAAGAGAAAATTCCCATTTCTCCTTCACACAGCAATGATGTAATTCCAGTTATGTCTATTACAATTCATATTTTGTTTTAGGATCCTAATTGTTGTCAAGAGCAGCAGCAACATTGTAACCGCTTGGGACCCTCATCACAAGATGAGGGCTCTTCTGTGTGGGGTATTGTGAAAACAAGGAATTAGTATATACATATTTCACATAACTTATTTTCTAAATATTAAGCAAGGAGTAAATGGGAATATAGATCTAGGGGAAAACAAGAAATAAAATAAAATGGCCATTTGTATTAACCAGTCCCAGTAGTCTCATTAGCTCTGCCAAGCTTTCTGGGCAAGGAATTTTGACGGGGGAATGAAGGAGAACAAAGAAGCAACTTCTCAAACAGTTTTGCTTTCTATGCCTATTTCCTGCATGAGCTAGTCTCCTCCTGCTCATGAAGTGGAAGAAAAAGTTCTTGCCCGAGACAAAAATAACCCATGGACCCAGGCCAGGATTGGGGGCTGACCAGAGGTGGGAGTCAACATTGCATTAGTGAGAGGGAGATGACAAGTGGAAGGGGACAGACCTTGAGAGGCCTTGAAAACGGAGAAGCTGCTCTTATCCAACATGACAGAAAAGAAAAAGAAATGACACTTTGCATGCAGAAAATAAATATGTTAAGGCCAATGGACTAAGAAAAAGTTTTGTAGCTCATGTTAGACCATGCTAAGCAAAGAAAGCTAACCTTTTGATTCAGAACAAAATGGAAACCTGCCGCTTTTTTATTTTAAGAGGTGAATCTCATGTTCTCAATTTGAAATTATTTTTACAGTTAAGGATTATTGGTTTTTATAGTTAAGATTTAGAAAGCAGCTTTGAATCAGTGGAGTCTGTGGCCTCATTGACAGAGACGAGGTGGGAGAAACCTACCACAGGTGGGAGACACCTACCACAGGTGGGAGACAGTTGTAGTGGCCCTTCTATTGCCTATTATCTATCACAGAGAAAACAGAATGAATTTCCTTGAATTGCACCAGGGAAGATTCAGGTTAAGTCCTGGAGGAAAGCTCCTGAATGGTAGGGCTGATGTGTTCCCAGAGTCTCCCCACTACCGAAGATCTTCAACACAGTGGAAATACGTACTGGGCAGGACAGTAAGCACAGCTGCATGGAGGGAGGGGAAGGGTCTAGATGCTCTTTTCAAGTCCCTTTTCCAGGCAACGATCTTCAATAGCTCAGTACATCTACCATTTGATTACACAACTTTGATGCAACATCAAGGCTCCATCTGAGGAAAACAAGGAAAGGAAAATGCTTTCAAAAATTGCTCTTATCTATCTCTCCTGTTAAAAAATGTCTGATTTGTTTCTCGTTTGAGTTATTTCAGCTTTAATGTAGCTTTAATGTAGCTTTTGGTTCTTAGCCTCCTGGTCCATGATCTAGTTGTCTTAGTCACTTTGAGAGATGTATAATTTACTATTTCAAAGATTAGAAACACATACATATCAGACCTAACACTGTCCTCCTTAATATTGATACTCATATTGGTACAGCAGCATTTTCATAGTATCAAATATTATAATACTTCTAGCTTGGAGAAGTCCATGGAATCTTTTGGAACACATTCAGCTAGACCAAGAAGAATTAATAAGAGTTCACGGCAAGAAGGATTCTGCCCTGTGACTTAAAATGTGCCCAAAATTCTTTTAGTAGGAGCAGCTTTTGCTGAAACAAAGACGTAATGAGCTAATGTCAGGGGAAAACTTGAGAAGAAACGAATACCCAAGGAGCCCTACAACACCAGGAGAAACAGGGCTGCCACAGCTAGCAATGCAAATATGGTTGCAAGGAGCTATGAGAGCAGCAGTTATTCTGCTAAGTGAAAAGCACAGACTCCAATTTTGCACTAAATTGAATCTGGGAAATAAACACACACTGTAATGCCCTGATATGGCTGCTTTTAATAATAGCACAGCTTCATATATCTAAGGGCATAGGCCATCTGCCCTTAACAAAAAGTGGAATTTTCAAATAAAGGATGATGGGAAATGGCTATGAAACTCATATGAATAAAAAATTGTGTGGCCAAACCTAGACCCAAGAAACAGAAGAAAACCATCTGAGAATTTCAAAGAAGTCTTCCAAAAGGTTGGGGGAAAAAGGGAGGGCAATCTTGTATTCCGAGTAAAAAAAAAAAATGTTTTTAATCTTGAAAGGAATGCTATTTTCATCCTTCTCTTAATATAACAGGACATAAAGGCTAAGTTATTCTCTTTTTTTTTTTTTTAATTATTTTTCTCTTTCACCTCCCCTGTACTAATGAAAAATCATGTGCATAATTCAGGCACCCAGTCAAGGGATTAAGCAGAGCATGTTCGCACAAGGCATTGCTTCTCTTACTTGGCTTGCTAAGACTGATCATTGACTATAAATCACTGCTACAAGGTTAAGAAAAATCATCTCTTCCTAATAAGTTTCCTGAGTTTCCTGGGTTCTCAGTCACTGTTAATGCTATTATTTCAGCACTTGGTTTACTAGACTTTTGAGCAACAGGACATGAAAGCTTTTCAGCATTTCCAACTCCTATAATGAATTGTACAACTGGAAAGGACTGTGCTATTTGTTTTCATATAAAGTATGATTTTTTTCCTTTTTCATCCTACATTTTTTTCTAAAATGAAATTCTATTTCAAAATTTGGATTCTAAAAAAAATTGAAATCAAAAGGAATTCTAAAGCAATAAAAGGATTAAGATCAGAGTTCATAGCAATAATCATAAAACATGCGTGTATATATATATTTATCTGTGGATGAGCTTCTAACCTACCTATCCAATTATAAACCTGAATAGTTGGTATGTACTTTCCTTCAAAGCCAGAAAACTTCATGAAAAAAGGATTACTGATAGAGATGAATAAACAGTTAATTTTTGGTCAGAGTTTCCTAAGCTACTTTTGATTCACTTACGTTGATTCTTCACTTTTCACAAATCTTTAAATACTCTAATACTGCTCAATTTTATTAAGTTCTGCAAAGGGTAGCATCATAAGCTTAGCTTGGTTTTGCAATTCCGTGACCAAACCAGCACACCAATTCTCAGAAAAAGTCAGACAAAACAAAAATATCTTTACATCTCATTTTAATTTTCCTCTCAGAAATGAAAGGTGCAAAAATAAAAATATATGCTGCGAAGTAGCCAAAAACTAAAGGTTTATCATAAGTACAGACACTTCCTGAATGAAAAGTTACAAATCCATGAGTCAAAGTCAAGAGGAATGTTTACCAAAAAGAAATGACCTCCAAGCTGCTGACAGCAGATCTGCAAACCCATATTTGTCTCAAGCTAGGTTTTGTTCTAACCTCTGCAGAGGTTTTAATTTCTGTGAGTGTTCATTAAAAAGCTGGAATTCATTATTCCTCTTTTTCCTCATAATAAAAACTCAGAAACTCCCGTGTTTTTTTTTTTTTCCTTTTTTTTTTTTTGTTTTGTTTTTTGATAAATATATCCCTATTAACTGAAGTATTTCTTTACACCCAGAATCATTTTGGCAGACCCTCGCAACACCTCACCTCATGTTATAACAACGCGTGTTGCTCAAGCTCAGTGATGTCATTCCTGATACAACTCCACACAGCTTTGATCTTGATTATTACTTCTGTGACAGAGGAGGTTTTAAAGAACAGTGCTCTGCAGATCTCACTAAGCTATGGAAATCATAGCAGCCTTTTTTTTTACATAAAGCCTTCCTAGAAGTAGCTGAAAAGTCCAGTGATCTCAACACCATCTGGTGTAAAAAGCTGCCTGTGAAATGAACGGAGTGGCCTCAGTTGAGCAGGGAGGGAAATCAGTGCCTGGCTACTTGGAGAGAGCCCCCGAAGGTTGTTGCAGATCCTCTATGGCCACATTATTCCTCGCCCTCCCCAAAGCCACCCTCGCAGCTGTTTCATTCACGCTGCGGAAGCCTCCTCTCCAGATGGCAAGGGGAGCACGCGGGAGACCGGCGCCAGAGCAGATCCCTGTGCTGGAAATCCAGGGCCAAGGAAAGCGTCAAGGAGAAATCCCGCTTTTCAGATTATACGGGACACCCCTGTGAAGGTGTCAGAGAGCAATTTTTATTTCAGTAGAGTCAATTCCAGTTTAGAGCATGGAAACATCAGTGGAAGGTTATGCACCTAATTTTCTCGTTGCTCTTGCTCGTCACACTTTCGCATAACTACTTGCTCCCATTAGGTTATGTAAACAGGAGCTGACATAGATGAAAATTATCTGAAGCTCCTCCAGCATCAGTAGGGACAAAACCTTTTGCCTTACCAGAGGTATAATTCTGTGGGGGGACAAATTCTGTACTAACCTGCATCCCGTGCATTTCCCTTGAGGCCATCAAGGCTGAAAAAAAAAAAAAAGGAAGAAATCAATGTACTCTGTCCTGCTAAGCAGAGCTCTTGGGGATGTTTTTCACCTCCGTAGTGCATACAGCTGGGAAGGCCATTCATTAACAGTATTTCTTTGAGGATCCCTCTGAACTCAGGATGTCTTTTCTTTTTAGAGCGGTGAAAAAAACAAGTGCGTTATTATTGCGGTTGTTGACACTGTCCTTTCTTGGCAGGAACACAGATCACTCGGGCAGCAGCGGTAAATGATGGGCTGTAAATCAATCAGGTCAAATTGGCAGGGTTTATGAACTAAAGACAACAGTGTTTTTCAGCCGCAAATGAATGCGCACAACGTGGCAGCTATTGTTGCTGTTTGCATGGGGAGAGCCTTTTCACGGTCGCGAGGCATTAGGATGAATAGAGAGGGCAGTTAATTGTGGGTTGCCTTTTGCAGGGCGCACACTTTAAAACAACAAACACTTCTTCTGGTGAAACAAGTGACAGATTCTGTAATTATTTCTTCATATACCGCCGAATGCTTGTATAAGGACGTCTTTATTTTCTATTCCAAAATATGCATCTACGGAGTCGTAGACATCCAACCTTCTGGACATCAGGTCACGATGTTCCTTACTTCACCACGCAGAATCCCAGATTTTGTGGACTAACCTCATGCTCCATTTCCCTAGCTTTTGATCCTGGGGAACGCAGAAGGACTTGTGCAAGATCTAGACTGTACTTCCAATCTCCTCACCTTACAAAATAAAAGTACTTGACTAACTGAAAAATGATTTGTCCTCAACTGGGTCTACTTGTCACTTAACTGAAAGGGCCAGCAATTTTCTTCCTCTTCTGGTGCTCTCTGCGTATAAAACTTAAAATAGCTATAACTGAATAGTTAACTCACATTACTATTGAGGTCCACTATTCAGTAAGAGTAATTTACTAGTATATCAGCTTAGCCACCTCAGCTTAATCTTGCGCTAGCCAACTACAGTGGCCATCGATTCTCCTACCAGATAAAGAGAGGGATTTTTAGCTTAATCATATTCCCAAATATAAAAACTGATGCCCCTCAAAAGACTTTATTTGTCAATATATTTTTCTATTGCCGATTTTCAGCCCAACTATTATTTCCCCGCTTCGTTCAGTGATGTAGCTGTTCTGACAAAGCATTTAGGTCCAGAACAACTTAACAGTACAGCTGTGAACAGAATCACGAGGAAAAAGCACCACATGCCATCTGACATCTCAGTGGCCAGTTTTCCTGCAGGATTTAGCAAACTAACTTCAGAGGATTACTTAGGTTTTGAGCTAATTGTTTGCTGTCTTAGATAAATATACACATATTATTCACATATAAATGACAAAACTCTTATTATACCACACTAATCCCAAGACAAATGGTTGCTCAGAGCCTTAATGTACTACCTCATTCAAGGACTGCTCTATAAAAATCTCCTTTAATTTTCCCCTCTAACTCAACTTGATAGCAATTCATTCTAAGCAATTTTCTTCAATCCATTTTCTAGCCCAAGCAACAAGTTTGCATAATGGTGCCTTTGTTCTTTGTGTCATTCAGACTATTAAAAGTGTCAATCCGCTAATGTTCATTTTTTGTCATGAGGTTCTTTCTTCCTCTATAGTCATCAAAAACACCTCTTGCATGCAGCTTAGTACCTATTAGAGTGCTACATCTTTTCTTCTTCTGAACCATGAGGAATGAGTGATTAGAAACACACATTAATTATCTTTGTACAGATGCAAGGATAAAACCATAACATAGACCTTACAATAAAGGATGGAATTAGAGTAAAAATTATCCACCCTTCTATTCAAAACTGTTGTCTCATATTACACTGAATAAAAATAAAGCTTCACCTTGAGTGACTCTTCTAGATTTATTCGTTAAATGGTTTTTCTCATATATCATGATATCATTTAAAGAATATTGATATCAAGGATGTGAAATAGTGACTGAAATTTAGAAAGCACCAATGTGCTATCATGCTGATCAGCTCAAAGTAGTAGTTTAAAAAAACATTGTTAGCCAGTCTTGTGGACCAGCTCAAAGAAGAAGATCCCACAATACACGCTGATAAAGACATGCAATGAAGATAAAATTGCCACATAACTCTGAAACTGAAATTCCAGTAATAATTGTTTCTTTCATCTCAACTAGAAATAGTAGGGAGAAGAAAAGATATCTAGATTGAGACAAAGTGAGAGTCACGAAATATATTTTCAACACTCATGATCAAGAAGATTCTTAGCTGCTATTTAAGATCTAATCCTGGCAAAATTGACAAAAAAAAAATACTTAATAAATTGCTTTCATGTCCTTCCTTACTCAAAAACCTATAGTGTATAAACAGGAATGAACAACAGCTCAGATAAATAAAGGGCATCAATCCTCACCAGTTATTAGGAGATAAGTTCACATAGATATTATGGGTGAGATATAACTTCAAATAGGTTACTATAGATAAGATACTCGAGGTTGTTTTGCAACAAGAGCATTATCAGTAAACTGAGGATACTGCTATTTCATTTTCATTTAGGCACATACTACAAGGACACTAACCTGTAGTTTCTCCTTCATTAGGACCAGCATCCTAAATTGCATATGAGATTTTTTCACCCCCCTATTAAAAACCAACCACAACTATGTGGAGCACATAATTACCACATCCTCAGATGCAAGAGAAGGAGCAAAGCCCAATGCTGTGTCTGACTCATTGCTCCTACCCTATAATTTCCAGCTGGAAAAGCAGAAAGCAGCAAACAGAAATGAAAACCTACAAAGCATCTTGCAAAGCAGGACATCTGTATTTCCTCCTCTGAACACTCCTTAGCAAAGAATGAAATTAGGCAATTGTCAAAGTAGACTTACACCAACAAGCTCAAACCTCAAATTCAAAAGCAGCCACCCCTGCTTTCCCCACCAGTGCCAGTCACCATCAGCTGTTCCCATTCAGCATTTAACATGTGGTTTTGCATGGGCATCTTGTGCTGTTCACCACCAGCTGTGGCCCACAGCAATTGCTTGTGTGGAGCTCAGGCCTTGGTGGCCCCTGATTCTGCAAGATGCTCTGGTTTTCCAGTACAGGTCTAGAATGCACCTCTGTGGCCAGCTGGTGCCTCTTTTCTCCAGGCACCTCTGTGGCCTCTTATCTCCAGCTGGTGCCCTAGGAATTTTCCTGCTGAATATGAAGAGGACACTACCTCGTGTCTCTTCAGACCTCACTTTCAAATGATGAATACGTGACCCCTTTGATTATGTAGGGCCCTACATAATCTGTGCTTACCATCTTGCTGAGTCTTGGCTTCAGAATCACACACCCTCAGCATAATCCTGTTGTACTGGAAAAAAAAGAAAAAACCCTTCAGAATAATGACTAGCCAATTTTCCTTTCCATTTAGGATATGAATGTTAATAAAAAAAAATTTACCCTATTTATTAGGCTCTATCTGAAGACAGGGAAAATCCACTATTCAAAACCAGCTTCTGCTTATTATTGCATCAGTCCAATATAGCATTTCTAAAGGTCAATGTCTATTCTCTATCAGCTATTTGGGGATTATCAGCAAATAAAAAAGGTAAATTTAATTAATAAACTATAATGGATACATAAGCATCAATATATAAAGACCTGTTTTTTTTTTTTTTGTTTTTGTTTTTTTTGCCAGGTAACTCTCAGCATTAAAACAAATAAACCACCGGAATAATAACTGAATACATAACTTTTTCAAGATGGAGGTGTTTAAAAGAAAGAGATAGAAAATCCCCAACATAATCTCATTGAATTTTTAACTGGAGTTAACTGTATAAAATTGAAATTTAAGGATTCTGGTGACATAATAGTGTAATCATCCATTACTCCACTAGACTACTCTTTTGTAAATGAACAAATGAATATGAAAATGAGTCATGAGCTGGTCATGGTGTGAATTGGATATATTAGACTCTGCAAAGCCCTAAAAATTCTTGTAGAAGGGAAAATGGGCTCAGGAAGATCCGGTCGACCCAGTCACAAAGTATATTTTCCAACCCATAAAGGATTCATCCTGAAGAAGTTCTCATTAGCTTCTTACAATACTTCACGAAGTGTTATTAGAGGGGCTTTTTTGTAACAAAGTCATTATGGCTCATATCTTCTCAGTAAGGCGAAATCTATCTGAATCCTCCTTTGGTATAACTTCACATTACAAAATAAGATAATTATAATGAAAACAGCAACTATTAATGGTTTTACTGGTTTGAAAAGGCTGAGTAATTTGCAAAGCAATTTATTCATTCTCCTGTGCATTTCCATTTGGCATTATTGCTTTCCGATTATTTCCTTTCCACTGAACAGCTTAGGAAAAAAAAAATTAAAAATCCCTGATTGGAGTGTCCATTTTCTCATTCAAGGGGCTGATATAAAACCACAAACTGACTTTTCTTTTTAAAGAACTTCTAGTTATTTCAGCAAATATAACAATTTTATGTTGCCTTCTTTTCAAGGTTTTTAAATGTGGTTATCATCTAAAGTAGAATAACTTATTTCTTAAATAGCCAATTCAAATTTAATAGAGGATTTTAATAGGTAGATTTTAAAAATGAGGCCAATCAGTGAGGTTTAACATGTTAGTTAAAAAAGAGACCAAGTCATTTCCTGACTATTCCTCCAAATTAAACAAACAAAGAAAAACATGCCCTTGTTAAAAAAGATCCTATATGAAAATGTCCAATTTTAGTCCTCAGCCTTTAAGAATTTTCAGGGTTCACCTGTGAACAAAACAAGAGTGGGAAAATTTTCCCTTTTTCAAACAGCAAATAATCTCATTTTATTAGGTGTCTGAGAGACAATGTTTAATAGATAAGGGAAAGAAAAAAAAATGTGTTTTATTTATGTAGAGAAAATATAATGCCAGTTTAAAATTATTTGTTACAACTACCAATTGATTCTGTTTACATCTTCATTCAATATATTACATATTCATCTTGGCTTTGGCCATATTTACAATAAATATTGTTGTAATTAAAACTGTGGTCCAACCAACCCTCCCCCGCTCAGAAAACAATAAACCTTTGAAGACTTATCTTGTTTTTATACACTTCATTTGTGTGCTGTAAAGACTTTGGGTGTGGATCCAAATGCAGAAACAGCTGTTCATCAAAGAGAAAAATATATAGCTATTTCTCCCAGTGAGCTTACTGTCTAGATATATGATCAGACACAACAAATCATAACTATACCTGGTGTAATGCTGATGGGCAGTGACCTTGACGTATCAGTTATTTAACTAATGTGGCCTGGATGTGACCTTGTGTCATGTACTCCAGGTGTCCCTGCTTGAGCAGAGGGGTTGGAATAGATGATCTCTAGAGGTCCCTTCTCAACCTCAGCCATTCTGTGATTCTGTGTGTTATTTACCCACCCTGTCTCAAGGACAAGCAGAATTTCTGAGTCATGGGTAGGTAACCTAGATGGAAACCTACATGGAAATAGAAAGATAGATGGAAACACAGAGGTGTTTTTACTCCACATGAGAGGGAAAAAGCTTGAAAATATCATGAAAACTTAGAAAGTGAACAGTGGGAAACAACAGTTGCCAGCGAAAGGCAAAAGATATCTGGCGTGATTGTTGCAATTGGAAGCAGGGATGGAGCAGGAGATATCAAACCCTAGCTATAGGCCCGACTCTGGAAGCATCGGATTCACAAACAGCCTCATGACAGTAGGTTCGATTGCCTTCCAAGGAGCAAACTGGGTTCGCAAATAGTGTGATCAGCTATAGGCCTGGCTCTGACAATATCGGATTCACGAACCATCTGTCAACGGCACATCTGATCACCTTCCAAGGGGTGAACTGAGCTCACGAATACCATGATTTATTCAAATGCAACATTTACAAAGCAGGTTTTAGATGTCATTACAGTATAGGAAATTCTCTACTACAGTGTGGGATTTTTAGCTAGCTCAGATGTACAAATTAGGAATCTGGAGCGTTGAGACCCGAGGGGAGGAAGGGGTTCAGACAGTCAACTGACTCAGAAGTTGCAATGGAGTCTTCCCTCCAACTTCTTCCCTCCTTAGTTCCCATTTTATCCCTTTCTCACATTTAGGTGGAGTTTAAGTGATTACAGTCACTTGCAGTTGCAAGGAGGGCAGATTGCGGTGCCTAGGGAACCGTGGGGGACCAGAGTCCCTGCACACCAGCATCCTGGATGTGACACCTGTGTATCAGCCCAAGAAAGCTTCCGTAATGCCAAAACTTCTGTTAAGCCCTAGTTTTTCTCTAAGATCGCCCTTTTCAAGCAATTCTTCCACGGAGATGAAGACAGGCCACGCAGGCCCTTGGACAGGAGCGCTGGTGGGTAGTTTTGGTGGTTGTGTTCAGAGCGATCTGCCGAAGGTAAATGTGGCTTTTGCCTTGCCAAAGACCAAAGAAAGAGATGCTGCAGGGAAAAAAAAAAAAAAAAAAAGAAGAAAGGCCCAAATAGAAGCTAATGACAGCCTGAATAGCAGTTTTAGCTGAATGTGTGGTTAAAAAAATATTACCCTAAAGAGCTTACACACAAAGTATCTACAGACTTTAGTAATTTCAGTAAGTGGAGACTTCAGACTTCAGTAAGTGGAGACCAAATGATACTAACCACAGCCCTGCCTACCCAATCACAACTGAAGAAGGAGGCAATTACAGGAGATATAGGAGGGAAAAGCTAAGACCCCAATAGGGCGCTTAGGAGTTGGACTTGAGGCAGCAGTGACAAGAAGATGGAGAGACAGATATGAATAAGTAAATATAATATATAAAGAATAAGAAGAGAGTTAAGGGGCTGCTGAGGAGGAGAACTGCACTGGCATCACTCCCACAGGGGCAGCCTCACCGAGCATCCTGCCTCACCCCTTCACCAGCACCGTGTTAAATGAAGTGATGTCTTCAAAGATGAGCGCAGGAAGAGATTTTTCTCACACATTCTCTGAATGAATGACTCCTGATTGCTGACTTGTGTTTTCAGTTGTTCATCACAGTTAGAAAAATTCAAGAATTGAGGCCCTGAAAGCACTTGAGTACAAATAATTTGGAAAGGAGGTTTAACTGGATGCTGGCCATAGAGTCTATATAGGATGAATATCACAAATGCAACAAGAAATAGGTCCATCTGTGCTTTTGTCTCCTTGCTCTCTTAATGAGTATTGCTGGGAATGCGTTTGCCTTGGCTTCAGAGTTTGGTGGATTTTTTTCATATTTTTTTCCTTTTCTAACTAAAGTAGGAGTGATAGACCAGAGCACGAAGAGAGAGACAGCCATTGGACACAAAAGGATTAATTAAATTCTAAGATCTCATACTCTAAACAGACTTCAATAGTATACAGCTTAGCCTCATTTGAAAAACCTCTATCATACTAAAATCATCCTGATGTTGTGAATAACATTTTGGATTATAGTAAAGGAAAAGAGTGAATGAAAAAGTGTGTGTTTTGTCAGTTAAATAATTGGCACTTTGCACTGTGCAAACACAATGTTTTCCTCGGGTAAAGGGGCAGTAATTCTTCCAAACAAAGGTCCCACTACAGGAACTTACAAGGAAGATAGGTTCCTGTTTCCAGAAGAATTCAGGAAAACAGACTGAATAAAGTAAACTTAAAGATCACTTACAGTTTCTTGTTATAGACAAATACGTTCAAATCTTAAGTCTTATTTTGAGCTATTCCCCATGCCACTTAAACGGAAGCCTCCTCTCACTAAGAATTCCAATTGCTTTTAAAGAAATCTACATTCATTAAAGTACGTTTTAATAAATATTGTTGCTGTATAATATGTTGGGAGCTAGGGATTATGATGAGTGGGCATCATTTAAAAAAGAATTAGTCTCCAGGTAAACAGTTTTCACTTGCTATGACTCATACATTGTCCAAAAAAAACAAAAAAAAACAAAAAAAAAAAAGGAAAAAAATTAACTGTGATAAAAGGCAAACAACCACAAGCAGCTATCCCCTGATGTTACCAATCCAAATATTTACTCTTCCACAGCATCCTATTACAGTCTAGCAGCACCGTAATTTGCCAGAATCTAAACAGTTTAGCATATGCACGTTAGTGATTATCTGCCTCATCAGCCTAAGGGAAATGCACGTGGGACCCATCACACTGCACAGCTGTTTTCAGAGCGGGCACCTCACCTCACTAAGGGGTTTGGGGCAGGTTGTTGGTAGGGTTTATGGCAACGCCTTCTGAAAAGACCTGGGGATCCCCCAGCTGAAAAAGTTGATCTCTGCATCGGGGGGTTTTGCTCCTTTCTGCAACGAGGCTCCCGCAGCAAGAACACCAATATCTGGAGATGCCTTCAGGGAAAAATGTATTGATAGAAGGAGCCAATAATTCCTTTGTTCAGTCTATTATAGTGGCTTTTCTTAGAAGATTTCGAAGTCCATTTTTCAACTACACACATTGCTATTTAAAATGCTATTTGGATAAAAGTGAAACATAAAATAATATGTATCTGCAGGATGTCTAATAAGAAAATGTTGCTTTTAATACATCCTTTTCTACATCACTGGAGGCAAGAGAGACATATTACATTTATCAATTTGACCTGCTTGCTGTTTTTAACTAAAAGTCCAAGATACTGCCATTAGAATAAAATGCTCTAATTAAAAGCTTGATGGTCTTCTCTGACCAATATAAATCCTCAGATAAAATGATTTAAAAGGTATACATGCACATGCAGGGGGAAAAAAACCCTGGGGTTTGTCTTGATGAATGAAATAGAGCCTTGTGTTTGATTTTATCTCTTAAATTCAGCTACCAGACTCTTGAAAAGCTGTGGGTAACATTATCTTTCTCCTGGAGATTTACCCCGCAACCAAGCCATTTACTTCATCCTCCCTTACAAGAAATCAGACTTTCAGGCGCTTGTCCCAGGGCTGTGGGATTGTTCCTTATGGGCTAAGGCCTCCAATATCAGTCCTGTATTTGTGATGTTTGTTTATAAGGTATTTACAGAGGCTTAGCAGGGAGCACGGGTACCGTGCCAGGGTTGCCCACTTTTACTTTGACGGTTAATGTGCTGCAGTGCAATCCATAACTCACTCCCAAAAGAGGATTAAAACGAGAGAGAAAAGTCTCTGCAGCTTGGTAGCAGGTTTCTAAGATTAGAATTTTATGAGGCTAGAAACTCAAATTGCACATCTTCTAAGTGCTATTTAAATTTCCAGGCCATTCATCACTTATTATTTAGGAAGTCCATGAGACATAACGTGAAGATAGTTATAAAGAGCAATTCTTTTTTTCATTAAGTTCCCTGTGATCCTTTTATCTTTCCTCCAAATTTCTGTGCCCCCAGGGAAGAAGCAGTATTTCCTGGAGACAAGAAATACCATATTTTTAATAAACAGGAGCTGAGATTTTATTTGTGCAAAGTGAAGGCCTGCTGGTGATCTGGCACTGCACTGGAGTGGGAGTAACTCCACAGATGGCATCACTTGCACATTCAGTGGCAGGAAGAAGGATCCAAGCCTGCAGTACGAGTGTTGCTCACTGCTATATGTGCTCTTAAGCAGGTGCTCCTCTACTTGGTGGCAGTTCGTTCTGCCCCTCTCCAAGAAAATGGTCTTGATATCCTTGGCATATTGTCTCTGTTTTCTTTTTTTCCCCCTTTAGAGACTGAATCAGTAGGCAATGAGCTACAATAAATAAATTTACACTTTTTTACAATAAATAATTTATAAATAATATTTATTAAATAATATTTATTAAATAATATTTATTGTAAATAAATTATTTTAAATAATAATTTATTTACAATAAATAATTTTACACTTTCATTTCACATGAACATTTAACACTGAACCTTTGAAGCCACCATATAGTGGCTACAGACACACTGACATATGAAAATGCAGAAAATTCGATGAAAAATGATGCAGAACATGGCTCACAGGCTTCGGAACGTGTGATATATGTATATATAAACTATTTGTGTGCGGTTACGGGTAGAATCAATACAGCCATTAGGAGTCCCAGGTAGTCGAGCTCCTCTTCATTAGCTGTGAGTATGTGTCCGCCCATGAAGACGGATGCAGACAGGGGCCGTGTTACAGCCTGCAGCAGCAGTGTCTGCACGATGGCTGCTCAGAGAAACAGAGCTAAGGACAGCGTAGGTGTTTATTACTATCAAGCAGTGCACGTGCTTTGTACCGTACTCCATGCATATGAAGGAGACACAGCCCGTATAAAAGGATTACGGCAGTTTGGTCTGCGCGTTATGAGCGCTGGAAGGGCAAGGAGCTGGTTAAATTATTATTTTAATATTTTTTATTGTTATAATTATTATTCTGTGTGCAGATAGTCAGGTAATCTCTGCTTTCCTTATTAGCAGGCCAGAGCGCACAGGGAGCAGGCAGAGGCTAAGCTGCAGACAGCGCAACCCAAGGCGGCGCGGGCGGCGCTTCGGATTCCGCTGCGCGCCACGGGCCGACTTCCGCAAGGAGCAGCACACGGCAGCGTCACAGCTTTTCCTAAAATACTTCACACACAGCCGTGTTAAGCTGAGGATGCTAAAGGACGCTATCACAACTGGCGGAGCAGTGGAGAAGTCTGGTTGGCATAGCTGTAATTGGTGGAAATCCGAGGAAAGGACAGAAATGGTGCTGCCATCCACAGGTGCAGGGTCTGGATCAAGGCCAGCAGTGAGGTCAATGTTAAATTATCTGCCGTATTCAGTTAACAATAAATTAACATGACTAAACCATTAAAAATTGCTCTCTGTGCTACAGAGAAAACAACTAGGCACAGAAGTTCTTTTTTTTTATAATGAAAAATATAAAGTCCAAGAAATCTATTTACATTTGGATCACATACCACCTGCCACAGCAGTGCAAACTGCAGGTGAGATCTTAAATGGCAGCAACTGCTTCCCTCCACCTTCGTTACAGAGGAACAGCCTGATTCAGAAGACAAAATTATTGAATGCATCCAGGCAGATTTGAGGAAAAAAAATAAAATTGATCTAAAGGCATTTATATGCAGACTCTGAAAAACCTTTGAAAGAACTAGGGTAATTCTTCCTACCATGACAGTGGGGGTTGACTGAAAGAAAAATTGCCAATCCCTCACCTTCTCTTATAAAATGATCTGAAATAAGTCTCTTGTTACATTCATATTCACTTGCTGATCGATTGGAAAAATGTAATTTTTATTTTTAAGTGCTTTACGGACACTGCTGCCTCCCTGTACGGAGGATTTTCTTTAGAAGGATCAAACAGGTAGCACCTCAAGTTATAATAAAAGAGTCTTCAAGTGAATCTTCAATTGTTTTCCCCTATATTTTCCTTGCCCTGCTATCATTCTCTATCTTCAGGCATGAACTACTTCACATACAGCATTTTATCAGATAGCAATAATTTAATTTTAGACTCCACGATTAAAAAATAACTAAAAAAAGAGGAACTCAATGCCTCCATCTAATTCATATCACATAATGCCTTTCATTGGAGAACTGCTTTTATGCATGGTTATTCTGCCTATTTCCCTATTGAAAAGCTGCTTTTAAATTCCCACCTTGTGCTCCCTGCTTGAAGGCTTCCAGAGCACAAGTGGCTGTTTCTCCCACTTCTGTTTTCCTGCTGCATTTGGAAAGTAAGAGACAGGACATCCTCCCTCCTCCCAGAAAATACTGTCTTGGGAAATGTTCATGTTCCCTCTAAAAACATACCCATCTAGTTCAGGGGCTGGCTTTTAATACCATATGCCCCACCTGCTAGTGCTGGCTTGATAATTTTAAATTGCTATCTAAAAATCTATAATCTGAACCTGCTTCTGCATTTCCTTCTCCGGGGGAAACTGGAGGGATGCAATTTGCTCCGCTCCAACGGGGAATTTTGCAAGGCAGTATTTTCTGACTTTGGCTCTAAAGCGGACACAAAAAACTCCTCATTTTATAGGAACTGTTGACAGACAGAAAATTTATAGCACTAGAGCATACGTAATTCTCTATATAATATATGCTGTTGCCTTTTTTATTGGTTTTATCTTTGCTGCACGATAGATTAAATGCCCTGGTAACAGGCTGTATAAACTCCACCTGGCAGAAACTTCTGTAATAATGTGCCCTTTTGGGTGAAGAACCTTCTTCCATAAGTAAGGATGCCATTTACATCAGAAATTCTAAAGAATCCAACCTTTGGAAAGAGCAAAATGCTGCGAGTGGAGACAGGCTGGAGTTTGGACCAGATGACCTCCAGAAATTGCTTCTTGACCACACTATTATACATTACGTTAGACAAAACTATAAGAATAGGGTAATTTTGCCTCTTTGGGTGATGACCCTTACCCAGGCAGAGAGGAGGGATGCGTCCCACTGGACCATGTCCCCATTCTCACAGCGCCTGGGTGCCCGTCCCCTGCCCACAATGTGACTGCCACCCTCCCTACCAGCCTCACCAACTCATGGTGTTTAATGCAGTTAGGCCCTCGCCGACAGCCTAACACCTCTAATTTGTGCCGTGCAGAACACTCGCCACACAGATTAGATTGGCTGCATGTTGGGATACACAAACTGCGATAATAGCCAGGCGGGGTGATGTTTTCCTCTGGCTTTTACACTATTAGCAAAAAAACAAATAAAATGAATAAAAAATAAAAAATGAAATGAAATGAAATGAAATGAAATGAAATGAAATGAAATGAAATGAAATGAAATGAAATGAAATGAAATGAAATAAAGCAAAACAAAACTTGTGTCACACCAAATCTATAATGTTACTATTCCCAGCATTGGTTTAACCCCATATTAATGGATGCTTCCCTGCCTGTATTTTGTGTCATGATGACATCTTACGTTTCAAGCTACTCAGCTAATGGCATAGAAGGAAAATGAGTCTTAAAAAGTGTCAATGGAGAAAAGCAAAAATCATGTACTTTGTCATTTCTTCTGGGTCACAAATGAGAGCCTTCCCAAGTTAGCAGAGTTACTACCTTTATTTCTATTCTACTGAGGGCTGGGGGCATTTATTCCTCAAAACAAGCACTGCTGGGAGTTATCTGCATTTGGAGAGCAGTTAGCGAAGTAAAAGGGGTCTCCAAAGGCTTGGAGACACATTTGGGGTCAGGGCTTTCGCAAACGTGGAGGTTGTGAATGTCACTGTGAGCTCCTGATTGCTTTCACCCAAGGAAAACCTATATAGGGCAGCTCTTCTGCACCTTCCCTCACGTCTTGCAAAAATCACAAAATGCCACTGCGTGATTGGCCATTGTTTTGCAGCGGGCTTCCCACTGCCTCAGCTGCTCCTGGAAATATTTGGAATTCAACCGTGCCCCTGGACTCTCTCTCTTCTCTAATCAGCTTCGAAAAGCAGTCGTGGCAACCTCCTGGGAAAGCCACAGAAAGCTGAGGCAGGCCGCATGCGATTTTTTATAGCTGGCCGGTGAGCTGGGGACGCTCTCTTCCTAATTAAGGAACATTAGCTGAGCTGCCTTAATTATAGCAGGGAGCAAACCGTACCCAGAGAAGGCACCTTCGGACTGATAAAGCTGTGTCTGCTCTAGGGACTGCATCAGCACTGACACTGCCTGCAGCAACAACGCTGCAGGAACAAAAGTGTGTGACTGGGAAGCCAATGTTTAAGCCAGTAAACTTGGTAATTCCACAGGCAGCCCCCTCTGATGCCAAGGGAGGCTGGGTGAGGACACGCAGGGCTCCCTCCCTTCCTCCCTCCCGGCAGCGCAGACAGTCCTTGACCGGCTCCACGTGCAGTCCTGCTCGGCAAAGCCAAGAAGGATGGCGCCTGTGGGAGGCCCCAAACCTGATTTTAACTGATGCCTGCCTCTATATTTATGGCACTGACGCTCTGGGAAGGATATTTCATTTACTTTCCTGAGCTCGAAAGGAGTCAGACAATTCGCCACTATGGATATTAACATCTATCTTGCTTTCCTTTCCCCCTTTATTTCCTGTAGCTATGCGCACGTTGCAATGATATTGCTAGAAGAGCATAATTATAATGCTCCTCAGTGTGTTTGCACATTTCTCTGAAAAGTGGGTTATGGGAAGAAACTGTAGTTTATAAAGCATTCGTTTCAGCTAGCATCAGTTGATGATACAATCTTTCTTATAACAAATTTATTCACCCTTTTTCTCCCACATTCTCGTAACTGTCTGTTTGGGGAAAGCAAATCAAGGAGAGCAGAAAGAGGTGGTAGAGATGGTGAGCCACTATGATGACCACTGATAGGTGGCTCAAAGGAGAGCAGCAGGTCCCTGTGTTGAGTGTGATGTCTATGGTCATTACCCCTTCATCTTGTGTCAAAAACAGATAGTTCTGACTCATAAAAAAGATCTCTGAACAACTCAAGTAAAACCAGCTGGGTAAACGAACTGAAGCTCTTCCCTCTTGCAAATGCCCAGTGGTCGCTTTGCGGCACCATCTGCCAGGGTCTCTTCCCGTGAGCAACTGCATTGGTGCTGGTCAGAGGAAAGGGGATGGAAAGAGAATCAGTCTAAGTGACTTTTTCTTGAACAAGAGAAAAAGCTTAAGGAGGATTTCAGAGAGTGCCACCGAGCTCCATGAATGCTCATTAGCGGCTGCGGCTGAACTCAGCAGAAAATCCCTGTGGGAGAAGCAGAGAGTGTCATCGTCAGGACCTCCCTGGGCTTTTTGGAGAATCCCTTGGGGCCACTCAGCAGCTTTCCTGGGGCAGCAGAGCAGGCTGAAGAAAGTAGGAAAGCAGCTTGTCCCTAGCCTTGGCTACATTAGCCAAGTGACATTCAAGTATTAAAAACAGTAAGAAGGTGCTAAACATTGCAATTTGATAAGGATGGCTGCCGGATACATTTATAATATATGATCTTTTGAACCTTATATCTTGCCAAATACCGATGAGGTATTTCTTAGAGAAATATGCACAGATTTCTATGTGGGTACTGTTTCGGCTGTCGGTAAATACAGCAGAATCATCTGTAAATACAGCAGGATCATCTGCAGGGCAGATCTGCACAGAGCATCATGCCCAAGCAGCCTCCTCCAGCATTAGTATTTTGAGGGTAATGATGAGAAGACAGTTTAGCAACCCTTTAAGCATTGCATTATAAAACACAAACAGTGTTGCTATTTCTAGTCAAGACTTTTTCCATAGAAGAATTAATTATGTCTCATATGAAAGAAATCAAAATGACAGGTCTTTGAATAGCATGACTATCAAGGCAAAAAGAGGACAGCTACAGCATAATCTGACACATTAAACAATGCATGGAACTGGGCTCTTTGGGGTTTTCAAATTCAGTTTTAGAATGTTTTTGTTTTTATTTTATTTTCTACTTATGCACTGTTCCATATTTCTGGAAATAAGCTTAGTAAATCTCCTATTTTTTTCAATAAAAAAGATATCTTTTCTAATTTCAGACTATACAGAGATATCATATGGACTTGTACCTCTTATTTTAAAGGAATATTTAACTTGATGTTTCAAGGGTTAAAACCCATGCTAATAGATAGCCTTCAAATTAAGTTTGTTATGGGCACTAGGCAGCTTAGTACAAGCTAAAACTCTAGAAATGCTTTTTTTTTCTCCTCTGAAATCTGTGGTGCTGACCACCATGAGACGGGGAGCACACATGAGGTGGACATGGCAGTTTCTATGTTCCTGGGAGAGTTACAGAGCTGTGACGCCAGCTTTTAATCCTGTCTTGGAAGTATTTGCTTCATTCCCCCCAGCTTTCCTAACTTGTGACAGAGTACAGCCAAATTTGGGTTGTGACTGTCAGCTACCCTTCTACGTGAGCAGAGAAACAGAATATGAGAAACATCGACTGCTCTTAATCTTAGAGCAGGCTCTGTGCCAGCATAAATGTCTTAAACACTCCTGGCTGGAAACAACTTGCTCTAGCCCAGAAGCCTTGTTTCTAAAAGCATTCAGATTAACACAGACCACCTGGATGGGTAACACAGTAAGTATTCCTGCTTTGAGGTCTCATTTAACTGGATTTTTGATATTTCAGTTCTGAGTGATTTGATTGCCATGGTAATCCTTAACTAAACCTCTGAATAATAATCAGCCATGTTATGACTGTTTTCCTCTTTTACATTAATAGATACTTGAAATAAAGCTTAATAGCAAGACACACTTTAATTACAAATAAGTCAAGACTACCTGCTGTTTGTGCTTGGTCTATGTTACTTGCACATATAGGTAGTTACTATAGACAAGTAAGGCACTTGTGCCTATAATTGAAAACATACCTCTATGCACATCTTGATTTGGGAAGTTTAAAAAAAAAATCAGAAAAGAGATGTAACCCAGATGTAAGATGTAACCCAGATACTGAAGGGTGTCATTCTCAATTGGCATGTACCGATCAAGCATGTAATACTTAATGCTAATGGAGACGCTACGAATTTGCTTAACAGAAAGACTCCCTTTCATACATCTAGCTCTGCAGCTAATGAGAGTTCTGGGTATAAATTAGTACTTTTTCAGTACTACCTCATTTCTTACATGTCTCATGTGCCTTTTCCTTTAAATACCCTCAAAATATAGTGAAAAAAATGGTGTGTTCCAGCCATCCAAAGCTGGTACATGATCTACCATGGTACATGGTCTACTTTTGGCAGAGTGGCCCAAGCTAGACAAGTCAGCAGAAAGGATCAATTGACTTTCTGTTGTTTGGAGTATAGATTAAGCATATTTAAAAACTCTTCTACCCAGCAATAGTGTGAGCATTTCATTATCTACAGCTTCATGGTGAATTTAGGCAGATTTCCTGAAATATAATCTTAATACTCACACAAATGTGATTACTACTAAATCAATGTTTTGTGTTCAAATCTAATCATAGTACATGAACTAGAAACTAATAAACAGAGGTGCAGTTGGCTAGTTAGTAGATTTCAGAGAGTGCCACCGAGCTGCATGAATGCTCATTAGCGGCTGTGGCCGCTGATAGTTGGCTGATATTAAAACTGACAAAGAATGTCAGCTTTGGCACCTTGATTTGAGTACCCACTGTTAGAACAGACTTTTTAAATAATTTACACATGCACATGTCTACAAAGTGCTATCAGTTTTACTTTCTCAAAATAAATGCTGTTTTTTTTTAAAAAAAAAAGGCATTCATATTTCATAAAGGTAAAGTTTTCTTTGTAATAATTCAGAGAAGGATTTGGTGCAACATTTTTAATACTCGCCAAGATAGCATAAGTTGCAAGCAAATAAAAGAATTTATTTTAAGGGCTTTTGTTTCAGCATTTCCTGAATCAGTTTTCAGCATTTCCTTAATCAGAGTTATTTGTTCCTAGCAGAAGTCTGGTAATGTCTCAGTGTTGAAGATCCCTGGGATTTCAAATATGAAATATTGAATGTTGAAATATGTACTGGAAAGAGCAGAAGTTTGTCTGCATAAGAACTCAAAGACTAGAAATGCATAAAAAAGTCTGAAGCCTGGAGATCATTCCCGAATTATCTTCTCATACAGACAACTTTGCCACATCACAGTTAGCAGAAATGTCACCTTCCTGTGAAGAAACAGTATGGTGGGGAGAGCGGGGTGGAGGGGAAAGGAAATTGCTCATTTCCTAGCATAAAAAGACTTGATCCTAGTCAGAAAGACCAAAACTTCTATACCATTCTCCACCTCTTATTTCCAAGATAATCTTCTTAGTATTCGGGGATTTTGAAGATCCAGTGCCTGTTACAACATGTCCCTCCCATAGTAAGAGTAATGGCAAGTGAACAGTGATCATGCAAGGGAATCATGGCCTGACTCTGGACACTCATCAGTTGTCTTTTCCACAGAGTCCAAATGCATGAGATTCCCCAAAGGCACTTTTTCCAAGTGAGGGGACTACATGGGAAAAACACATTGATGTGTTCTTCAGTGATGGGACTTCCAGGCTTCAGCAGACTCTTAATCAAATGACTTTGGAGAGGGACGGAAAAATGCAGGAGCCTGCAGTTTCTTTGCTTCCTCCATTGTCTCCACAGAAAAATATGGAAAGATATCAGGCATTCCCTGTTTTACATCTGTTTACAGTAATTCTGAAAAACATCAGTGTCATCACAAAGAAGATTCAAGAATATTGGTTGTTGTTGTTAATATTCAACGTAAATAGAGAAACGACGTTGACTACCCATGTCAAAATCATTTTTAAAAATCAGTTAACACTCAGTTTTATGAACAATACTGGCAAACTGGATACAGTAAATTTAGAGTTAGAAGTGCTAGAATGATCTATGACCTTGAGTCCAATGAAAGACTAAGGCACCTCAATCTATTTACAGTATTGTGAAGAAGATGATGACGTTATTAAATCGTGATCCATTTGTGCTTATATAAAAGGAAATTATCTCCCAGTAGCAGACTCTTCAATCTAGCAGAGTCAGGCACTCCAGGAGACAGAAGGATCACAGCTCAAATGAGAATTAGATTGCATTTTTTTTAGATTAAGCTTTTCAAATGAAGTTAACAAAATTATAAGAGCAGATTACTAAAGAACATGCTAAGTTTGCTATTATAAGAGACTTTTGTCAAGACTGGATGTTTCTCTGAACAGTGTGCCAAGTTGGCTTAATATGGAAGTCTCTAAAGGTTTTCTGGCAGGTCTTACGCAGGAAGTCAAGAATAAGGCAACAAAAGTTCCTTTTGGCTTTAAGATCTACAAACCTTCAAATTTACGACTCAAATGGCTGGACTAAGATATACACCTTGTTAGTACAAGTATAGAGGAAAATTAGTCCAAATTAGATTCCAAATCAAACTTTTCTTTAAAAACGTGCTTTTCAAGATGCTCTTGGAAATGCAGATGGATCCTACTTTTATCTTATTTTTATCTTGCCGAGCAATATATTTCCTCTTTTATAAATATATTTTATTATTATATATATATTATAAAAATATTTTATTAATATTTTTTCCCTGAATCCAAGAATACTCATTTCTGTTCGATTAGATTTGATTAGATGTGTATATACTCTTTCATTAGGTATTTTTTTCCACATCTCTTGCTCATGCCTGATTCACATTCCACTATGGAAACAAATCACAATTCATATTAATTTGCTACTCATCATCAATCTGAAGAATTCACAGGTCTATTTCTATGCTGTTCTGACTTGCTTATGAATTGCCAACAAAATGAGGCATATGCATTGGACATACTTTTTTGCCTGCTTATTCAATATAATTTTATGCTTCTCACTGAACACATCCTTAGGGCAGATACGATTAATAATTCTAAAATAAGCAGCTTATCCCTCCAAAAAAGCTTGTGCATCCTGTTGTAGAGTGCTGTAGGATTTCATTTTCCCTTCACCATTTTGCTGCACCACTTTACAATTCTTCTATCAGTTCTTAAAGACAAAAACACATTCAGAGATCTATTAACTTCCGTAACACCTCCTCAACCATAAAGCAAAACCAAGATCCTAAGATGAGAGAGGTTATTTAAATTAAACAGCATTGTTGAAATCTATTCAGTGCACATCCAGAGATGCCTGAAGCACTGTTTCTTCAGAGACACACTGATTCTTCTCATTCTCCAGTGCTGAACACCAGAGTAGATTGACAACAAGAGCCTCTAGGTCCAACTTGTAGAGCTTAAAAGTTCATGTCTTTATTAGCAATAGCATAATGGGACATCTTACCTTCTCTTTGCCAATTTAATGTTTTTGGCAGGAGCAACCCTATTTAGTGGAAAACAGCATTACTCTAGGTTGAACAGATCTGTTTTCTTACATATCATCCTTCCTTTTCTCTCGAAAAACATCAGAAACTAAAGATCTAAAGACCTTAAAAATGTCTGTAACTCATGTCTGTAATGTCTTAGCGTAGGATTTTCTATTTAAGATAATTTCTCTCTGACATTTTCTATTCTGCAAGATTTTAGTTTAGCACATGGAGTGCATTCTCTTTAAAGAGAAGAAAGAACAGACTGTGGTTCCCTCTCAAGCTTATTTACATGTAAGTCAGTACTAAGGAAGAAAAGACCGATTTGCTCATACTTCATTTGTACCTTATCCATCAGTTCACAGTAATTTTAAAGAAATTATTGAGCAAACCTCTCAAGACATATTAATGAAATATGTCTACATCTACAATAACACCCTCACTGCCTTTCAGCACTCCATTACCACCCTTCCTGAGAAGCTGCCTAAGTCTTTCTAAATGTCTTTCCCTGAGAACGTCAGGATCTGGCTTTGGACATGACACAAAGCATGTAAATGATAATTAAACTGAGCTTCAAAATGCCATTGAATGTCCCACTCAAATCTAAGCCTGTAATCATGCTCTCGGAGGTGTTTCCATCTCCTCAGCATGAGTCCCATTATCCTTCTCAGAGCGTAATTGCTGAGTGCAGCCTCTTAAGAAATTCAGGCAAAGCCAGCACTTTCCTCCAGGAGCTGCAACACTCACATAGCATGTGGGAGACCTAAATTATGTTCCCCTCTTTCCTGAGGCAACTTGCAACTTACCTCACTCATGAATCCTCTATAAGCTTACACCTTTTTCTAGTACATAAAGACAACTCTTTGGTTTACCTCTCTCCCACCTTGCTGCCCCCGAATTAGTGAGGAAGATCTAACTCACTTTCGTATTGCTGGAGGCCACCACCTTTCACACACATAGGACAGAATTTGGACAGTCTGCATCTGCCAGGAAAGGACTGTGGAGCAAAGCTGTCTTTTGAACAACGTCCACGTTGTCTCGCAGAGGAAGCTCTGGCTTGATCCAAGCAGATGAATGTGATTCAGCTGGGCCTCAAAGCAAGGCCGAGAATAATCCAAAAGGGCAAGATGGTTGCCCCTAATGTACCTGGTCCTGTTTTGCTGAAAGCACCAGTTTTCTGTTCTGCCGTAAGTCACTGGAAGAGGAATAGGCCTGGCTTCTCTTAAATGGGTCCTATTTTGCTCAGTGACTGCTTGGTTTATTCTTGCAAAAGAGAATTGTTTCTGTGCGAGAATTTCTGAGGGTTCACTGATAATGTGCTCTCTTACTAGTCATGGCAGTTTCACCTGCTGGATAAAACCAGGTTTTCGTGAATTTTTCCCCACAAAAGAAGTGGTGAATCTAGTTTTCTTATGTTCAAAGAAAGTAGTTTCTTTTATTATTTTCTTTTCCTTTTTTTTTTTAATAAATTAAATCACTTTTAATCACTAGTCTAGGGGATAAAAGGGCACCGCATGAATCCTTGCTTATTTGCAAACTACTTCATACAAACACTCACATATAGGAGATGATGCAGGACAGCGAAACATAGAGGAGCAAAGGGCCTCTTCACTGTGGAAAGGGACCTTCTAGTTGGCTGAATCCAACGAGCACATCTCACACGCAGCTGCCAGGAGCCCCCCTCAGAATCTGCTGCTCTGGTGACTATCGAGAAGGATGCACAGTTCCTTTTTTTTATGCCTTGCCCATATCTTCACCTTGTTTTGGTGCTACAGTTGTTCTCAGAAGTAAGGAACATTTTCCTGTCATGAGTGAGCTCTCCTCTCACTTGTGTTTATTGTATCAGTCTCAAACTGCCTCAGCTTCCATTTGTTATATGAGAGGCTAAACTGAGCTTTCTCTCAAAGAAACAACTCAACTGTTTGAACTTTCGCTCTTGAGTCTCTCACTTCAGTGCGGGAACTAATAAGCAGTTGGTAACTACCCTTCTCACTACGAGCATGAAGAGACATTGAATGAAATTACTGTGAGGAAACAGACTGTAGAGGAAAAAAAATAAAGTGGCTCTTTCCATAACATGTAGTTAAATCATGACAATTTTCCTCACTACATACTGTGGCTGTGGAAGTTCAGATGAGCTCAAAAGGATCGAATAAGTTGCTGGAAAGGATATGACATGTAAAGATATATCTTCTTTGTCTCAGAAAAACTCTGAACCACAATCTGTGGAGGCTGCAGGGGCCTCCCAGAGGAGCGCACTGTATGTGCGGCCTATTCGTAGGCTCCTCACAGGAAATTTGGTGTCACCCACCACTGGAGGCAAAGTAAAGGGTTCCCCTTCATCTGCTGTTGTCTTTAATTTTTGTCCTGTGTGCCTTAAATGCCTTTCATTTTATGCTACTCTCATTTATCACCCCAGGCCCCAAGCACATCCATTTCTCTCACTATGTCACTCAAAGTTAACTTTGATGAGTTAACTTTGCATCATCAAATTTATTCCAGCAGGTCTTTCCCAGTCTTTATATTAGGGTCATCTTTTCTCTATTAAAACACAGTTGATCTAATGCTCATCTTTAAAGAATACAGTATAATACTCCTTTAGGTAATGCCACATCCTTTGCCCAGATCTACACCTACCTTACACTTTCTTTACTGTTTGGAAGAAACCTGCAGTGTATTCACCACCAAATGTATTCACTCCTTACCAAAACATAATCAAAATACAGCTATACTCTTTGAGTTGCAACTAAACTGACATTAATCACCACAGTACAGTACAATGTACAATGGTATTAATATATTTATATTATCTGAAGAAAATTTTGATCTTTAACAGCTGTTGGAAAGTCTATTGCAGGTTGATTTTTCTTAATCTGTTCTTACTTTTTCTGATCTCTTCTAAAAGTTATTTAGAAAAACAGTCATAGTATTTTAACTATTTCTGATAAACACTTATTTCATATGTCTTTCCCAGTCTAGTCCACAAGAGTGGACTAGAGCACAGGCTTCTGGTAAAAGCTCTTCCAGACGTGACATCCTCACCCAAAGAAATCTGCCAGTTTCCTCAGAATTCAAGCTTTGCACTCCACCATTCACTTGACCTCACTACTAAGCTAATTAGTTCCCTGAGGTGACATCCATATTACTAAACTAAATGCTCTAATGATATTCCCATGGTACATAGAGGGAAACAGCCTGCATCTATGCTAGCAACATCTCCCCAACTCAAAAAGTTGCAACAACAGACAAATTGCCTAACGGAAAGAATCCCTGTGGCACTCTAATTCCTAAACTATCCCCAGGAATTAATGGGAGACTGCTTAGTCGGCTTGAGCCAGGCATGTGGCAACATTGGGTATATCAGTTCTGTGGGATAGATAGTCAGTGTGGTGCCTGGAGATGTGCCAGGTGCTGTTGAATTTATTACTACGGACATGATGTATCACAGCCTGTATCAGAGACCCTTAAGTATAATACACTTGAGTATTCTTTAAGGAGATTCCATTACTTATTCAAATTAATGCTCGACAATGATGACTTCTAGGTGGTTCAATGATCCTGGAAACACCCAAGGGTTTAACATCTGTTTAATGCTAATCTGGACATTTTCTTTTCATTTTGTACTCTATGTTGGATTATACTCTTCATGCATTTAAGCTCTTTTTCTTCTGTATCCTCCTGTCCTCATTTCACAGACACTGTGGAAACTGAACTCTGAAGCTGTCTCAGAAAACTGCTGTTCTGGATTCACTGCTGAGCTCAAAGTAGCAGAGATTGACCTCTAAGCAGGAAGTCTTAAACATCTCCATGTCTGTCTAACTTTCTTCCTTATAAAAATCTTTTGATGAGACTTGGAAATCACCAGGGAAATCTTAATTGACAAAGGCATGTGGAGGAAGAATCTGATAAGTGACTTATAAGAGGCTTTCACTGTTCAATTTAGATACCAGGCAAACTGAACTTTGAAAAAGATAGGAAGATAATTCATAATAAAAACTATGCAGACACTTTAACCAGCCTGATCCACTTTTTATGCCTTTTCTTTTTTTTCTTTTTGCCAGCATATGAAAAAGGGGGGATTATCTTTTCTATTTTTTTTCTAAGAAAACTGCAGAGAAACGGACATAAAAAGATAAATAGATAAAGGAAAAGTTATAAGTTCAAATATCTTATTATTCTGTTCTAAATACAAATATTCTTACTCGGTGCCTAGTAATGGCCCAGCCTTTGGCATGGATGGTACCATGGAGTTACATTTTCACCAAAGCTGAGAATCTGATCCAAATCTGAAATTTTAAATCCAAGATAAAAAATATCATTTTACCCAATTAGAGGTAGGGATAGAAGAAATTTTGAGGTGAGTGAGGTACAAATTATAATGCAGTATAAGACTTAAGTATCATAAAATATCTTTCTACTTCTCATCAGCTGTACTCATTTTTCCCAAGGCAATATTTACATTAAATAGATGGTAAATAATTCACATCAAGAGACAGAGCTCTCTTCACAATTTTCTATCACAGGTACTTCTAAAGAACATCATAATTAAACCAAATCTCAAGTCTGAACCAACTTGAAGAAACAACAAAAAGATTAACTCCATGCTTAGTGAATTTTGCTGCATGATTTATTTAATAAGGTCTCCAAATAAACATGGAAATTACAGGCCTGACTACAATTTAATGTTTCTGAAAAAAAGACACTTTACATGACTGATTGAACATGAATACACAGACAAATGGAGCTGGAAAAGTCTTATTAACATGAAAGGGTTTCATTTTATGTTTCCCTTTTTGCCATTTACAACATCACTAACGTAAAGCAACACAAAGGGCAGTGGATATAGAAACTTCTAGCTCAGTCATGCCAATAAACTAATTTAAGAGCTTATTTTCATGTACCTAAGTACCATTTTTTGAGTTTGATTTATTGTTCCAAACTCGATTTGAGAACTCAGCTGCTATCAAAACGCACTACCTCCCTAAACAAAGAATAGGGAAGTGGGAGAAACATATAAAAATACTTATTTGGCAATTTGGCAAAAGAAAGAATAATTCAGGAACTGCAGGCACTTGCAAAATAAGCATTTTATGTTTGCAGCTGCATTTCTGTCTGAAACTTAAAGGATGAACTTCAAAAAGAAATGAAGGAAATATCTCAAGAAGCAGCAATACTATTCTAAATAAAATCAATAGCGCAAGATGCTCATGAAAAAGTTCTTTTCCCTCAGCAAAAAAATTGTTTCAGTTGGAATATGTATAATCTCCAGGTGGAAATTACAATGTGTATTTCTATATCTTAATTCGTGCTCCAATTCTTCATTAAGAAAATTCAGAACTAAAGATTTCAAGTCTTAATATTAAACACAAAACCAAACAGAGTTCACAACAACACAAATCTGCAAACTCTGACAATATTTTATTTCTCCTACACCTTCTTTATTTATAATCTTTTATTCTCAGTGTTCTAACTTTGATGCTGAAGACTTCACTTTGGAGTGTTATAAATATTAAATTTTCTGTAAAACACTACATATGCCTCCAGGTATTACATAAATTAAATATGGAATCTGACTGGCATCATTAACCATTAGTTAATGGTTACCTAGGTAATGTTATCTGGTTACAAAACAGGTTCCAACATAAAAGACATAAAGACAAAGAAGATTTAAATCATATCAGCCATAAAGATCTGAGAGCAATTATGACAGGAAATGACCAAGCATCTATACATACAAATGACAGTATCTCCAGAGAGTTTCAGAAATAAACTTGTAGTGTTCCAGGCATCATCTCTTTTTGCTCCTAAGAGGAAGAAAAACAATGTGCAAGAAGTTTCAGACACAAAGACCAAAACAGATAAAAAAAAAATCACATTACAATCAAGTAATAATACTACCCTGTTTCTAAGTCAAGTTTCAGACTCTGAAAGAGGGGGAAGAATAGCAACTTGCAATGAAGATGGAATGCCACATTGGAAGAACATTGAACATGAATTCACATTTATTCTGCACCAATCAAAAAACCAAACCAAAACAAAAAATGAAACAGCCCCAAGATTGCAAGATTGGAGGATGTTACTGAAAGGAAAAAAAACACCATGCTAGTCTGTTTATAAACAAATTTTCTTTGTGCCTTTCATCACACGTTCAATAGCAAGATTCACATATTTATACAGATTTCAGTTAAGTAGAGCCTTATCCTGCAAAAAGATCAGTGTACAAATAGGATTATCGAATTCAGAGAAGGCAATTGCAGGACAAAAAAAAACACCACTTAGTTTATCTTTACATTGAAGGTTGCTCAAAAAACAATTTTTTTTTTTTCTGAAGGTGTTTTTTTCCAAAGAGATGTGTTCCATGAGTACTGTGCATTATTGTCTTAGAAATAATGTTTTTTTACATTTTTGCCATCAATCTCTGTGGCTGTGACTGTACCACAAATAAAAACTTACAAAACAAATGAACAGTCTTATCCACATGGAAGTGAAATCAGAAAGAAATATCTAAACATAGTATCGATTACACGGAGCTATTCTAATATCTATCGACATCAGTACAGGAACATTTGCTAAGGTATCCAAACTGGCCTCACTGCCAGGGCGATCAGAGCACATAACAGCAAAGGATGATTACAGACAGATGACTTTTTATTTTGGTTGGTTGGTCTAGTAAAGCCATAGTTAAAGCGAAAGAAGTGAAAAACTAAAATACTAGCATGGCTGGTATTTCCCATCAGTAATCAATTTTTAGAGATTCTTAATCATTTTTAGTTAAAAAATTTAAAAAATCCATGGAGACTATTATCAGTGGTAAAGGAAAATAATTTTCCTACACAGTTGTTGAAATACTGACTTTAAAATACAAAGCAACTGAAAGGAACTGTGAACTCCTGTTTTAATGTTGATTGGATGTGTGTAGCCAGAATGTGACCGAGCAAGAAGCCTGGCCCATTACAATCTCACAATTATCCAAAATTATCCAAAAACACCTACTATATGGAAGTTAAATAGGTCTGCATGTTAAATGCCAAGGGCCATATATAACATCTATACTGTATATACGTTACTACATCGTAACACATTGCTACACTTGTTAGCTATTTCTGTAAAGTTGTTTCAATAAAATCTTCTGATATTCTGTCAACTTGTTAACTTGAGGACTTAAGTTCCATTACATCTACTAATCCATATCACATTTTCAAATTCTGGCTTTATAATCCACTCCATAGTCCCAGTTAAGTTTGCTTTGCTTTCCTTTTCTCCACCCTCTGTTCCAGTTGCTTCTAGCAAGACACAGTTTTAGTATAGTAATTAAAAAAGGATTTTTTTTAAAAAAAGAACAGTGTATTATCAGTTACTATTCTCACATTGTGTGTTTTGCACTGATGTAACTGCAATTGCTTGTATTAATCCTAATTAGGCTTTGTCCATTATCAAAGAATATGCTTTTAAAATTCATAAATGACATTATTTGTAAATATAAGTGCTATATGGATACTGCAGAAAAACTAGCAAGCCAATAAGCTCTGATTTCCATAGCATATTGTGACATGCATAAAGACCGTTCACAAATCAACGTAACAGTAGCCAGCATCTTCCCCCTCAAAATATTTACATTTTCATGAGCTACTGAGAAATTACAAGTTTTCTTTAATGAAAAATACGTGCCATATTTCATATTCTTAACAGTGGTACTTCTGCCTTGTGAGAAAAATCTCCCTAAAACTGTACACCCAGACAAGATAGCTGTGCTTAGATTTCTGGAGTGAGGGCAAAATGCATAATTTCCTCTACTCTGAAAAAAGACACAATTTTTTTATATTAAAGCAATTTTTCAAAGGTATATTCTGAGTTTGCAGTACACAGATGAGCCAAGTTCACTGAAGGAAAAGCTTTTTAAACAGCTTTGCTAGGGGAAGAGGGGGACAGATCTTCCCTTTGGCATCCTATTAAGGGCAGAGAGCATCCTGACCTTGCTAACCATTAAATGTTGCTGGCGTTAGCGCAAGTGCAGCGATCCCAGGGGAGCTATCCTCATTACTGCATATAAACAACTGGGAGGTTCAGACCTGTTTCTGCTCCCATCAGAAGGAGCAGAGCTTCCCTGGACTGCAGCGAGGCAGGATAGGGTCCAGGTGTACGACCTTGCTCTCCTCGGAGCAATCCTGGACCCTGCTGTTGTCTGAAAGACTCTTTAAGAGATAAAAGTCACTGGACGTAGTCAACAGCAGAATGACTGTGTGTGACTTGGGCAACACCTCGAAATAGCAGGTAATGTTATTTTTTTCCTCAATGTGCTAAAATCTCTCCTAAGTCATAAAAGATCAAAAAAAAAAAAATTGTAAGTATAAAACTACAAAGATCTCCTATAGAAAGCAGCTTATGTGACAGACTAAGCAAAACCGATGAACACTTCCCAGATCTAATTGCAGATTTGTAACAATAAACAAAGATACATTTATACTAAATTGCAATTAGGTCTTCTAGAACACAAAAGAAAATATAATGAAAGCAAACAGATTTATGCTAAAATATTCTTGTGGAAAACAACACTTGAGATACAGCCATCAGGATGAAGAAAAAATGCTGAGTAAAACTTACTCTCACTGAAGACACGTTTTGAAACACTGAAACATTTTGGTTTTGAAAAAAAAAAAGTGACATGTTTTATTTTTAGATTTTGAAGGTGCATCTTAAGAGAACATGATAATGTCACAGCTCCAACCTATAACTAGCAATTGTCTGAGAACTTCCTGCCAAGACTACACTGAGGATGTGACTGCCTACAGCATGCAACTACTTGTTTATCTATGCCACTAAAAATAATATAAAATGTGGACAGAATTCTTCCACAGCACCAAAACAGTATTATTGCACAACGCAATGTTGTATCAAGCCCCGTGGATACCCAGAATTTTGTTCTGGAGGCATTAACCTCCTTCAGAGATTTTGCTCCTGAAAATCAAACAGCAGCTTACACAGTTTACTTCATATTTTCTTTTTTACCTGAGCATCTCAGATCAACTGTATTGATTTTTAGATAGGTAAGACACTTTAATTTGAAAAATTAGACATATACCTGCATATACATAACTTCCATCAACCCTGCAATGGTGCACGGTACAGCTTTCCTTTTCAGAAGTAACTTGGCCACATTTTAGTGCAGGTCAAGTGAAGTGCGGAACAGCCTCTTTTTTTTTTTTTTTTTTTTTTTTTTTTTTTTTTTTTCTACAGAGAATCTGTAGAAAATAATCCTGTAAATAAGAACAAAGACCACCTCGGGGACTAAACCATGACATTATGGAATTCACCGGTGACTGAATCCTATGAGACTATCTACTATTTTATGGAAAAATATGATGCTGTATTTCTTCAAATTAATGGTGATAAGGCACTTGTTTATGAGCCTCTCACTACAGATTTTACTATGAATTATTGCTGTAGCTACAATCTTTTTTGAATACAAAATCCTGCCCTTATCAAAAGTCAGTACTTGTTTAACTGCTGCATAACCACATGTGTGCATGACTGTATATGTATACATACTGGAAAATCCACCATTGTCATTTTCATATACCAGTGGCTATTTATTCATTAGAACATAGTAGGTGAAACTCAGTAATAAATTCTAACTAAAAGTAACCCATATCAGCTGAGAAGCCGCTTGGATCCCAGCTTCTGGAACTATTCTTCCAACAGTTTTGTGAAATAAAAATAAATATAAAAACAATCATCCAAATAAAGACATGAAGATACTTTACATTATTATATTTTTAGTCACTAAGAGAGCATAAAGGTATATAATCTTTCAAAACCAAAAAAATAGTTCCATGAAGCAATTTACAGTAGCAGGTAACCCATAATGTATCTGTGAATTAAACTGAAACTCTGAAAGAAAGCAATAATGGAAAAATACTATCTTATTTCTAAGTACACTCTTCAGTGATAAATCTGTAAGAAAAAGATATATAACTTCTTTAATTACATTTTCTTCTTAACTCAGAGAACACAGAGAACACAGTGCTGAAGGACTGGCAGTAACAATACAACTTGAAAACTGGATAAAAAGCTGTCATGTACAAGTCTTCAAGTAGATTTAACAAGATGTTCTTTGTGCTTCAATAAAACACACATTAGAAGGACTCTTGAAAGTCCCCTTTTAAGAAAAAACTACATGTATGGGACTCTGGAAACATACAGATATTTCATTTTCCAATTTTAAGAGCTGCTTATGAAAGAATTAAGAGAATTATCTTTTCAAAATTACATTGACAGTGGGTTTGAGAATGGGAAAAGAACGTGAGTTTATTTTCTATCCTTAGGTAATGGGGATGGACTGTATTTGATGTCTTTTTTGGATGTTCCTTTGCCTTTTGGGATTAAGAGGAACAAAGGAATGACAGGAAAAACCACCATGCCAATTGCCACCTCAGCATTGCCCACCCGCTTCCCTTCTGCAAATGCAACAGGTAAAGGAGGCAGCTGGGTCCTGAGCAGTTCACAGCATATGGGACCTTCTGGACCCTATTTCCTTGCAACATTTCCTCTATTCCAGATATGAATTGAGTGAAGATTGTTTTAAAGGGCTTGGTCTATTTGTTAACGTTTACCAGCCTTCTTCTTTTGGGATTCAGTGGAATAATGGTTTTCTTTTAGGGTAAAGGAAATGTTTTCTCAAAACTGAGGTAAGCTTTGAAATTTCTATTGAGGTAGCCAAAATTTCATTTTCATTAGCAATTAGAGATGTACAAAGGAGACAGATATGAGAATAGTGCACTGGATGATGCCACTTCAATTAAAAGTCAGGTTTATATGACCGAGGAAAATTTTTTCATATTTATCACTTCTGCTTCTTTTACTTAAAACAGAGGCCAGATGCAATGGTCCATAACAAGCATTTTGAATGACTGCCAAATTAATTAAAAATATATAATCAGCATTATAGACAAATACTTGTATTTTTATCTGCCCAGCTAAAAATTATCTATTAGAACTAACTGCATATGTGGAGTAAGAGGAAAAGAAAGTCCATTGTGCCCTAACTTTGAGATTAGGGAGTGTGGTAAGGCCTCATGACCCATAAACCTCAAAGCCACAGGCGAGTTAGAGTTGCAGTTCTCATATCTCTTCTATTGTATCTTAGTGTTCTATTATTTGAGTTCCTGTTCACAGGAATCCTCTTGCAAAGTTTTTTTTTTTTTCCCAAATATGATGATTCAGTAAATTATATGTTATAGCACTAAATGAATCGAACAGGCTCTGAAATGATAATCATTAATGTAATAGTCAATACATTAAAGTAAGCTCTGAAAATAAGACATATTACAAATAATGCAGTCATTTCAAGGTATGAAGAGCTGATACCTTCTAAATGCAAACAGGATTTAATTGAGAATCTTTTCTCATGAATCTGTTACCACCTGAAGTTCCCAAAGGTCTTTAGATACTAGATATGGGTGTGTTTATCTGTCTGCTTTTGGAAAATGGGTTGAAAGACAGGAAGGGACAGAATTAAGGGCAGAAAGAAAAAGTCATTGATTTTGATATTTTTACTATGAAGTAATTTGAGAAAGCTCCAAACTCATAATATTACGTTCCTAAATAATCTGCACCCAACAGGTCTCTCACTGTTAATTTCTGTGATGTCATGCCAGGATAAACTTGGTACTGTTTATCAGTACGCAGTATATGAGTAGCTTGATATCTGAATAGCAGATATTACCTAAGATGTAGCTGGTCCTGACTCTATTTTGCTGGTGACAACAAGAGAATTAACACTATATTCAGATACCCAGTTGCACCAAAAGATAGCTAAAATAATGTATTTGCACTTTACAAATACAATTATGATACAATTATGCAGGCACTGTGCTCAGTGTAAAAACAGTGAAGCCTGCATTTATCAGCCTAAGAGCAGAAAGTTCCCAAGACGCACTCTCTATCCAAGTGTTACACATTTAGAATAAAGAGTTGAACCTTTCATCCTGTAAATCTCTTCAAACTCAATTTGTTTGCTATTAAAGCAAACTCTTTGTTATAGATCTAGATTTATAATAGCAGCACTATTCATACATACAGAAAACACTTGCCGTTTCTTAGGTCCTTTCCCTGGCTGGAACACATTAAAAATCTGTGAAGTACAAAAATTACTGATCCAAGGAGTATCCGACAGCTTTTCATCAGAGTTACTGAATAGGTACTTCATTTTACGAGCACACCATCCTACCTCACTGCCATTAGAAGCATGATCATGAAGGTTACATTCCAGAAATACAATGATATTGTCAAGAAAGTTACATTACTTTGTTTAGTGATAATGTGAACTACAATAAATATACACTTGACTGACATGATCGTTTTGTAGAAAATTCATATTCTTCTTGAAAAACTCAGGAAATTTCATGTCTGGAGGGATAAGGAGGGATAAGTAGGCTTTCTGTAGGTAAAACCTTACGAAAATACACTTAGACTAAATAAGAAAACAGATTTCAATAATACTAAACAGACATTAAGGATCTTTTGCCTTTTTTAAGAAGATTTTTTATGTATGATTGAAGTTTATACAACACTCCAGAAAAGCCATCATGAGTTAGATTTAAAAATAAAATCAGAAGCATTTTCTGTCATATAGGTATACATGAAAAAATGAGAACGTTAATGTCTTAGAAAGTGTTATGTCCAGCTTTGTACTGTTACTCATTTAACAAAGCAGAAAATAAGATACTGTACTGTAAACAAAAAGCTACAGTAAAGGACATTTTGAAATTTACACAAGATTAATTTCATAAACATTTTGGTTGCTCCATAACAGTTTTCATATAAAATGAATAAAAAACCCTTGGACATCTTTCATCACTCAACTACTTTTTCACTTAAATGCACACAGACATACTTTATATAGCAATATACTGATGTATCATAACATGGATATTAAACTATGATTACTGCTTTTTAACCAAGATGTGTAGTATCCAATCAATATTATCTGTTATTGAAATACTCATACATTATGTATTCCCATCATGTTGTTAAGTATAAAAACATGAAAATATAACTTTACATTATTTCAGTTATATACATCAGTTCAGGTTTGACAAAGATTTTTACGCTACAGTTTTTAGAGAAATAAGCCCAGAGGTACAATAAATAGCTTTCCACTGTATACAGTAATGCAATTCTACTTTTTCAAAAAGTTTAGCTTACCACATGAGTATTATTTCAGTTTGGTCATTCTAGCATTGAACATTAAAAACCAGAATGCATTTCCCAACATTCCTGACGGGAACTAACACACAGAACACCCATGGATTAGTTCAACAGATGTGTCAAGAAATGGTTTAGTTTAGTTATGGGCAAGTTACTAGTAAGTTTGCCTGGTATTGCCAATACTGCAGGTATTTCTTAGACTGGCAGCAGTGAGTATACACTCTGCTCACACGCCTGCACAAACAAGTTCAGAGCTTGTACCATGAGAAGGGCTTTAAACTTTTTGATAAACACCTACACCTGCGGTGTTCAGTAAATATTGTACTTGAGCCTAAGAGATGGATTGCAACTAAAACTGCAAGCCTCATTTCAAGTTTTTAGGCCAAAAAGAAATAAGAGAACTACTAATATTGCATGAAG
>VZSG01000016.1:3212385-3279885 GCA_013398315.1 Nothoprocta pentlandii | reverse complement strand
CTATTCCACCCACCTTAATGAGGATCCTTTAGGTGTGGCGATGCCGTAGCCTTTGGAATCCAAATTCCCACCAACTTTCATGGTATCACAGGGTTTCCTTTGTTCGATGTACTCATTCATGGTTGACTCCAGCAAGTAGGCATATTTTCCTTTGGACTTCCGTACTCGAGCTACCCCTTCTGCTGTAGTCCTCACAAACACAGATGGTTCTGCACTTTTCATATACGTCCACATTTTATCAAACACTGCAATTTTAGATCTCTGTGGAGACAATATGAAGCCTAATTAACTAACCTTTATGTAGACAGTGAAAGCACAAGTGGGAAAATAGGACTATGTCATTTTTAGGCAAGTTCTCTATCCAATGTGGAAAGACTCAAACACCTACATTCTCTTTTTCTATTATTAGCATTAGCTGTCATTAGATATGCTTTATATTTGTTAAAGATTTAAAGCAAAGAGTGCTACATCCATTTTACAAAGACATGCCAGATTAAAAGATAAGAGAGCCAGACTTTGGTAAATTATTCATCAGAAATTCCCACTCAAACAACATGATCTTCAGTTTTTGCAGCTCTCTGCAGCTGTTTATTATACGGATGAGAAGTGAGCTGAGATGTACCAGAGTGTCACTAGAAAACTTCAGATTGCTCCACAGAGGAAACTAATATTGCTATGAGACTTGGAGGGAACATTAAAAATGAGGCACCTATTTTAAGGTTCCATTATCTGTGATACTCCACATGCTTCACGTTTGACAGGTGCTTATGTCTATTTTTTACTGCAGGTTGGTCAGGGTTTTCTTTAAGAAACATTATTGCCTGAAGCACTTTAACCAATTGGTAGTTACAACTGTAATTGACAGTTTTAACTACCAACTGATAAAGAGCTGTTTTTTTTTTTCCCCCGTAACCTGGAAAATATGGAGGAAAACCAAATTTGCTGCCTACTTATCACCAAAAGAAATAAAAAAAAGTACTGCTATTAAACAAAAACAACACAGAATGGTGCATTTAAATATATGACAGGTCAGAATCAGTACAAACCAATCAGGAAAATAACATACAAAGATGGACTTTTCATATTGCCACTTACCGTACAATTCTATCAAAAATGAAGAAAACAGTTATGCATCAAATCTCTCTCCCTATCCCATCCATGCAAGTTGAGTGAAAAAACATCTCAGCTTGTTAACATTTCACTTTGTACTTCATCTGATCAAAGTAACTACAGAACTAACCAGCTTCTGCAGACAATCAACCCCTAAGGGATTTCAGTTCACAACAAAAATAGTCTCTTATTATCATAAAGATTATTCTGTATATGATAAACTTTTCTGAATCACTCAATGACATTTGAGGCAACCTAAATCAGTGTATGAGGTAGAAAAGCCTAACAAAGAACTATCAATAAATATAACGTTATACTGCACATAAGGTATTATTAGATTTCAGGTATTATTAAATTTCTACTTTGCTAGATCAGTTGGTTTTGCGGGTTCTGTGATACATTACTACTGTATACATAAGCATAATAAATCTATAATAAAACGCAGTGGGAAGCATTTCACTGGAGACATGTTACAAAATCTACTTCAGAATTGCAATTCTACTTCAAACACAGTATCATTAATTACACCATTTCTTAAAAGAAATGAATCAAGTACAAAGGTATCAATATCATCTTCAGTGTTTCCTAAAATTTCATTGTTCTTGTAGTATAGCCCTATCATCAATGCGTATTTTCCCAGATATATCCTTATTTTTCTGTCAAGAAATGTTATCTGGGAAGATTTTGAGAGCTCATATGTCCACTCTCTCTGCACCTAGTAGTACTAAAAGTTC
The DNA here is from genome assembly GCA_013398315.1 of Nothoprocta pentlandii. NCBI lineage: Eukaryota > Metazoa > Chordata > Aves > Tinamiformes > Tinamidae > Nothoprocta > Nothoprocta pentlandii. The sequence goes on along the minus strand of VZSG01000016.1, from coordinate 3,278,041 downwards.
TGGTATAACTAAGAGTCACTAAAAGATTTTTAAACATCTAAAAATTCTAAAAATCACCATGTACACATACAACTCTAGAGCTGCCTTTTTTAAAGTTTCCTGGAGTCAGTTTCCTAGAGTATGTTGCTCCACTCATACTCAGAATATCCACTTATACCAAAAGGATTGGATATACTTAGCATGACCAGAACGACCAAGGAAAATAATCTGTGCTGAATGTAGCAGGCTTCTCAGACACCTCCCATTGCGCATGCATCAGCCTTACTCCATCTAGAAAAATCCTAAATAAAAACAGGGGAATTCCAAATACTGTTCTATTGTATCACCTTTGAAAAGTGACCAAAGTTGATTGTTTATTATCAGTGAGATTCTAGTATTTCTTGTTTGTCTGCCTACCACTTATTTAATACACCACAGACACATGCCTCTAACATTTGCATTCCAAACCTGAAAGTCTTCCCTCCAAAGATTCAAGTCCAGCCATTTATCTCATAGTATGTTCCCTCCGTCCTGCTGTTACTGCTCACTTTCCTCCATTGTTTATTTGCTTATTTATTAAAATGAACTCGTATCCATATTATATATCTCAAGTTTAAGAAGTCCAGCAAAATTTACTCTTTTTTTATCATTAAACTACAATGAAATGCAGCTCCCCATTTCACATTGTCACCTTATATTTCACCATAGTGAAATCTCCTCACAATAGGTAAGTGGGACGATGAGGGAACACAAACCACAGGCTGAAACCACAGCACAGGAAAGCTGCATGGGAAAAGACTCCATGAAGAGACCTTTAAAATGGTCAAGTGTTAGGAAGGAACCACCCACTAGATGGCTCACAGATTCCTCACCAAGTAAACAAATGTAGGAATTTCTGACCTAGCAATTATAGAAATAAAAATCTGTAATGAAAAATATCACTCAAAAATAACTCATGATTTAGTTCACAGTTTTAGTCAAGGCTAAGTGTACTTATATCTTCACTTGTAAGATGAGTAGGAAGTATCATTTGCAAAGGGATGTCTGTATACCTAACTGGACTTTGGGAAAATATAGGCTCAGTATAAAGCAAAACAAGTCAGGTTTTGTAAGGAGTAAATTTAGAAACTAGGTTATGGATGTGATTACTACATCAGTCTCAATGTACATGAGTTTGATCAAATTAAGACTCTGTAGTCAAGTAAATTTTGAATCTAAAACACATGTAAAAATACCTCTGGATAAAATCTTTGAAGTCAGTAATTATTTCTTGTTTTGTCTTAGCAGTTGAATTTCACCTTGGATATCTGGTAGCAGATAAAGTAGCTTTTGTGTGTTTAATTAAGTCAAACACCACTTTTCCTTTCTCATTTTGGGCATACTTCACTATTTGACTCAGCTGTTATTAGGCACATATATATCCACTCTTAACTGCTTATAAAACTAAGCTGAGGTTCTGCCCAATATGTTATTATACCATTTCAGTCCATCCCTAGAAGCCAGCTGCAAACATGGAAAACAACCAAAGAGCAGCACATTTCTTTCAGTACTGCTTCTCTGTGGATGCTGGATTCTGTCCAATCTCTTCCACTGTAAACTGAAAATCTCTGATGAGAGTCACAATGATTCAAAATGAATAGGCTCTGTGTCATGGGCTGCTCTGTGTTTTAACCTCCTTAAATTTAACTCATGTTTATACTTGCACATGGTTTAATCTGCAAGTACACATCATAATTTTGTAAAAAAAAAAAAACTTTCGTCGAGAATACGAAAAGATGCAAAGGTACAAACGCTTAAATGCTTTTCTAATGCTTTTAGGATTTCATCCCCATGTTCTAAATGTAAGGTTCTTCAGGTAAAGAGTTTACATTTTCTTTTCTGTGTCAACTATTTCTCCATCAGCTGTTGGTTATTTTCTTTGCCAGAAGTTATTATTAGAGGTCACAGCATGATGGGCAATTTAATGTTTAAAGCAAAGTCACTGAGGTCAGTTAATACAGCAGAAGAAGGTATTTTGAATTAACCTGATTGACTTCGCTGCCTGGAGCAGCCCAGGAAACACAGACTTCCCTGCACCTGCAGAGCTGTGAGGGCAGCATCCTCTGTGCCATGGAAAGTAATAAAGGGCAGAAGAGAAGAGGATATAAAATCCTCTTTTTGTGTATATATGTGTCTATATATATATATATATATATATAGACACACACATATATATATATAAAAGAGGATACCAAAATCCGTAAATCAGAGAAAAAATATACAAAATATCCATTTACAAGTAATTTAGAAAAACTTAAAAATCTCCTACTCTCACAGTTTTAGAATATTAAAATTCCATGCTGATGAAATGGAAAAATTTTGTACAGTAATTGGTATTCACAATACTAGTAAAGCAAAAGTTAAAAGTTCACAATCTACACATAAAGAAAGGTCAAAAAAAAAGGTAAACTAAAAGTTCTCAAAACTGTACAGGCATACTCATTCCAAATTTATATCAGAACACCTCAAAGAAAAATAGTAACAGAAAACAAGCCCCCATCCCCTACATATCCAAAGCACTCCTGTACTTCAGTGGGACTCCAGTACATTAGAGATGTCTTGAGGCAGAAAAAAAAAACATGGCTTCATGGTCACACAAAGTAATCCACTATGTCAGTACATAATGACTGCAAGTTCTGAACTTCAAGGCAGAAATTGGTCCTTTCAACCCAGAAATCAGTCTTGGTTGAGTTTTGGCGCGTTCTTCCTGTTTGTCTTTTCCAACTCTCGTTACATACACTGACGTTGTCTCTCTTCTCACTAATAATAGTGCTGGCTGCATGTCACCTCTATTCTAGAGAGCTGATGAGAATATCAATCTCCTTTCTCTCTGTCCTATTAATATCACCACATGCCTCTTCTAGTTGCCAAGCGATCAGCACTACTGGCAGAAAAAGAATGAGAGCATGGCTGGATCAATATCAGGGACAAACTCAGCAACCGATGCCTACTTAATCCTTCCTCATGCTATCCTCACAGAACTAGAGAATTTCCTCACAGAATTAGAAAGGGTTTGTCCTGCCCTCACAGGCTGAAAAGCAGATCACGTAGTAGAGCACACAGAAACTTCAATTCTTCCCAAACAAAAAGAACCTAGAAGATTTAACTTCCTCATCCTGGGTCTGCCTTTCCACTCCTTCCCACATCCACCTTCACCAAAACAGTTCAGTTTTCTGGTATTTTCCAAGCTTCTTCCAAACTTCTCAAGTTTGAAGGTGCTATCTACTTCAGTGTTAACTGAATTTGTCATGGACAAATCTGGTGCCTTTCCTCACACATCTGCTCAACAGAAGCATTTTATTTTCACTTGCATGAAGTCTTGATCACAGAAGATGCTCCAGTAGAAAAGCAAATTCAGCTTGGTGTTTTCATTCCCAGCATACTTTGGGATTCCTGCTCTCATATTCTTTTATGAATTAGGACTCTCTACTAAGAAAGACTTAGTTACAGCACACACAATGTCAGTAGAAAAACAAACTTGAAAATAATGCTGCTTCCTGAGGAGGAAATAGACAACATTGTTAAAGAAACAAGTATTTTTTTTTAAATTCATGACAGTGATAGAGAATAAGTCAGTCCATTGAACTTGCTGCTAGATACACAACTCTTCTTTCCAGCTGTACAGACAATGAATTTAAGAGTCCTGATTTCAGGTCTTATAAAAGATGATACAAGCAATTCAATTCAGTCAAAACACAGAAATACTCCGGGTAAAGTTATACTCTCCTCAGGGCTACTGTTTCCACATTGACTTCAACAGAAGGAGTTTCACTCCTGAAATTTGAGTCTCAAATCTCTCTTCTCAAGAAGAGACTGTCAGTTATATTTACTGCAAAAACAAATTTATTGAAAAAGTTTAAATTATTTTTGGCAAATACTAAGCGTAATCATCACACTAGGAAATTGAATGAACATGGTGAATCAATCTACTTGTGACAGAAGTTGCTGAGCAGAAATTTCCAGAGTAGATGATTACAGCTTTTTTTGCGTGGAACCAAAGTTAACAGAAAGAACATATCCCCCAAAAGCATAACCTATTTTACATATAGAATATTAGAAACAGCACTTTCATGGTCAGATAATCACTAGAAATGCTAGTATAATTGAAAAGATACATATAGATTTAAATCAGAGTTTAATAGGCTAATTACTACTTGTCAGTCAACTGTTTTCACAAATTTTGCAAAGCAAAAAAAAAAAAAGCAAAAATCTGCCGAAGATACTTACTGCCACTTAGTAAAGATCTCACTGTTCCTTATACTACATTATTACTTAATTCTTTTCCATCAGCTGCTTCCATTTTGACTTCAGTTGAAATATTGACTCTCCTAGTGTGGAATATTTATTCTTCACAATCCTCTACGCCTTCAGTTTATTTATTATTTATTACCTATTATCTATTATCTATTTTCTCGTGTATCGAAAATAAAAAATAACTCATTTTCAAAAAGCTGCATCAGTAGCTGAAGAGAGCATAAAACATAACCATCTAATTCTTATAAGTAATCAAAGATATCTCAACCAATATCAACAAACATGAGTCTTGAAGCATAAGAAATACACTCTAATCTCTGCACATAAAGTTAGCTTTTGCTTTACAATAAAGCTTGAAAATGTCAAAGAAAAAAGTACTCAAAAAACCTTCTAGTTCACATTTGATCCTCAGTGCAGCCATGACCTAAAAACTCTATACTAACAAAATTAAAAACACATGTTGATAAGCTACTGAGCACTTTCAACAAGGATTCCTGTCAGAAGGCTAAGGACAGTACTAGCACAGTCCTAACCTTAGCTTTACTAGTTCACATACCTGCAGCTTATTCTGCTGTGCATCAGTAGAAATACAATCAGCATCAGGCCTTCTTACCAGACCTATCTGGTCTGATGCTGATTGTATTTCTACTGATTATACTGATTGTATAGTATCACTAATGAATGCTTTTCTCCCACGTAGAACCAAGTATCGTTCTCATATAGCAAGTTACCAATTAAATATGTATCACAAAATCCAACAAAAACAATGAACTAGTATAGTTACTGCTGCAACTATACATTGCATTTTTAAATTTTTGTATTTATTTCACTTTCAAGCAAGACTATATTTGAAATGTAAAAGTAATTTCCAACTGTTTACAAATACATTTTGTTTAAATTGAAGACGTATTGTTTCTTAAAAAAACATAAAATCAACTTTTTTCATCTATGTAGCACTTCAGATCTTCAGATTCACTTCCATCTTACATGGATAGACACAAAGAACACACAGACACTACAGAACAGTCATTCTATTTTTTCCCCAGCAGCCTTAGTATCTCTCTCATTTGCTCTGATGAACTTTGTCATGTAGCTGCTATATCAAGGGTGGCTGGAGATCTGTTTCAAGTGATCTTCTCTCACACATTTTTAAGAACAAAATACATAGAGGTAGAAGACAGAGAGGGTTCTGACAGGGTTCAAAAGCACTACTGTAATGCAAATACAAATAACTGTTTTCAAAAGTAGGCATCAATTTACCATAGGATCCAAAGGAGTTGTATCTCATTACCCACCTGCAAGCTTGAAAAATTATACCAAATACTAAAGCACGACTGTCAAAAACTTACTAAAGCTAGCAAGACTGTGCACTTTTCCATGTCCCTATTCATGGATCAACTATCTACATCTATTTACACATTACATCTAGTAAATGGCCTGGCTTAAAATTTTTACCAGGTGAATGATGTGAGTTCCCTTCTATGATCATATCTTACCTTTTTTTTCTTTTTTTCTTCAAACAGTAAAATATTTTAGGTAGTTCCTTGTAAACCACTTTCAGTTTTGCATTATTTATAACATGATCCTTATATTTATATATAGATAATAAAATTCAATAATAATGAATAAATAAAAACATGTATTTTCAATTTGGTACGGCTGAACCACATTTTTATGGCAAGTTTTTAAAAATAGCCTAAGGAGAAAATATTTACATGACTGAAAAACTAATTAAAACAAAACAGAGATCCAGAAAGTAGAAATTCTTACCCTAAAAAACTCTTTAGTGGAGCCAGAATCTAATGTCCCATAAGCAATTTCTGTCTGCTTGGAAAGATCCTCTGCACTTTCAATGGGAGACACCATCCTCTCAACCGTCAGGAAGGCAGCTAAGTTAGCCGTGTAGGAGGAGATTATGATCAGGGTAAAGAACCACCACACACCTCCAACAATGCGCCCAGACAGGGATCTAATAACAAGTATGAAATGGATTTGTAAAGTGAAATGAGAGTCCTAAAAAGGAACACACGTTATCAGTTTTATGCAAATGATGCATTACACGAGAGGGGCAGTATGGCAGGTTATCTTTCTGTGCAGCTCTACATACTAATCAGCTGGAAAAATCAATGCGTGCTACAGTTCTGCAGGGTTAAAAGGTAAACTCCACTACATCTAATGGATTTTGCTAAAATCAGGCCTCTAGAGTTTACTTTAGGGATAATTTAAATGCTCCATTTCTTTAAAGTTCTGAACACCTTGAAATGAAAAGTGCTCCTATCATAACCTGCTACGTAAACACACAGGCCTGTCATGCCCTTCAGTGTGAATCTGTGTGACAATACAAAGAGAACCACTGAAACACTCCTTTCAGTTAATCCAATATGCACTTAAAAAGTGTTTTTACTTTGCTTGCTTTCCTAAGGCATTCAGACAAAGACTGGATTCCACAAAATAATGTTTTGTACTGCTGTGGATATTTCATACGGAGGAATAAATAGCATTATTTGCAATGAAAACTGGCTCAGGGAATATCCATAAGCTAAAAAATGCACACAATTTCTGGAAGATACAATCACTTAGCAAACTAACTAGTTGTTAGCAAACTAACAACTAGATATGAAAGTCAAACTGGTAATCACAGAAAAACATGGAGGAATTATATTTTTTAAACAAGAATCTGATGTTTTAACTGCTGCAGGTAGGCTGTTATGGATCTTTGATTTGCATCTCCTGCTCAAGAGAGAAAAAAGAGAACTCAAGAAAATACATAAAACAGTATAAAGCACACAAACAAACAAACAAAAAAAAAACCCAGTAAGTTTTGAAATTGAAAAATAGAAAAAAATACTGCTACTGACATTGTTGTCACACTTGTCTTTTTTCTTAATAATCCTTTAAACTTTGCGATTACTTACTACTTTGCATCCAAACAGGAAATTATAGGGAGGACATAATCTTTGGAGATGTGCTTAATTCTTTGGCAGAAATGTGCATGTAGTTCAAATTCTAGTACTAAGGAATTGCAGTACCTTAGATCCTGATGGCTCTCTTTTATCTATCAAATAAACAAATTACAAATCATTCACCCAAACCAATTAACACTATTGTGAATGAGATTTCAAGCTAATTTTGATAAGATATATACAGACAGACAGGTGTTACTATATCTATGTATTTTAGTAAAAGTATTATATTTTAAGCAATGAGCTGATGTATTTAACTGGGAACAAAAATAAGTGGAAATAATTCTGGACAAATCATTTTGCTGATTATTATTGTGAAAAATCTCCAAGGTATTTGAGATACGAAAACATCTATTCTATGGCACAACTCAATCACTAATTTACTACATAAAAATCAACAGTTAAATACGGTCCAGATTCTGTTATCAAAAAGGACCATAGACAAGAACTTATTTCCAGTCTTTCTAGACTGAAACATATTCTGCAAACACATTTTTGATGACGTTAGAAGGAACATATATTAACTTTGGCATGAAGGTTACCTGAGTACACTATAAGTACATTATACTAATGACTGAATTATATAATAAACATACTTGCAAGGTAATATCTCTGACAACATGTATTCAGTAAAATCAGTGCTGATTTCATGGCATTTTATACTGTATGCACAACATTCACTACAAATGACAACTCAATCTGCAAAAGTGATAATCTATCAGCCAGTAAAATTGCTATTGACTTGTAAAATGGAATAAGCTCAGTGCCAACCAATACTATGCTCCTGCATGACATCCTCTAAGCAAAATCTTTTTGGTGTGTGATGTATGTTCAGAATTTTCCCATAAGATTTGTCCCAGTTAAATAAAACCTGTTTTTTTTTCCCATGCGTCTTGAAAATTTTCTGAAGATTGATAATAATTATTATATGCCAATAAAAATCCACATCTGTACAAACACCTCCTATATCTGAATATTAAACACTATAATAACCCATTGCGTACACAAACATCTACATTTGTGCAACACACTTTATACTTACCAAGGTAATATACTGCAGTACTTAGAGTATGCTTACATCTAAAAAAAAAAAAAAAAAAAAAAAAAAAAAAAAAAAAAAAAAAAAAAAAAAAAAAAAAAAAAAAAAAAAAAAAAGGAGGAGAATTTCTGCTGTACTTTTCTATCACACTTTCAAGGTCACCATCAAAACTTCATCAGGGCTGTTAGGCAAACTGCTTTCCAGTTTTCTGGACACTCTAAGCTTACTCAGAACTATTTCCATTTCAGAGCGAGGAAGCCCTAGGAGCTTGTTTATTCTACATTTCCTAGTTGATCCTACTTTTCTCATAGAAATAGTAAAATAGTACGGTAAAATATAACTTCACAAATGTATTTGGCTAATATCTACCAAAATTACTTATGCACTTTAATTCATTTGTAGGGAATTAATATACCATGGTGATAAGTTTGGTATAAGAACAAAAATAATCGAAGAATTTTCAGTCATTTACATTTTTATCACAAACAGCGATAATATGTATCTACTTTCCTTGGAAGTATTTCTGGAATAAAAAGGAGTGCTGTTAATGTTTCACTGACACTGAATCTACCACTTTAACCTCTAGAATAATTCTAGAGGTAATTTACTATCATTACTTTTATATCACCTTTCAAATATTACCAAAACAGCACACAATTGTCAGGCTTTAATAGCTAGTAAAAGGAAAAAAATGTAGGTGATCATTATTCTATTATGGCCTTGATTCAATAAAAATAATTCCGTAGTTAAAAGGGGACTTTGCTGACAACTAAACTTTTGAAGTGTGTAATCAATACATGAAAAAACACCTAACCAAAAAGAAAGGCATTAACACAGCTTCTCATTACCTGAAACTGTTTGATTTCTTCATGTCTCATTCTCCATATACCTCTGCCAAAATCTATCATATTTTTCATCATAAAGGCAGCTATATTTCACCATGTAAGTTCCACAGGACTGTAGAAATTCTCATAGAACTAATACTCTGCTAATTCCACAGTACAATGAGAAAACCTACTCTTGTCTTTAGGTTACAAGACACAGAGATAAAAATGTTCCCTTCATATGATTTATTCATGCATTTTGCACCATAAATACTCACTAGAAATTGACCTGCTCTGTATCCTACTTTGAGATGTTTAGAAAAGAAAGGTAACCTACTGAGTATAATCATGCAGTTCTTCTCATTTGATATTCTATCCATTTTCCCTATTTCAGTTGTTACACTATAGTTCCTTCAAACAGTACCTAGTTACCTACCTACTTATGACGTTGCTCAGTTGAGGCTAGAACTACTTGCACACAAGGGAACAGAATATTTAATGAGCTGCATACGAATTAACTAAAGTGCTTTACAGCTGCCCCTACTAAAGCAGTGAAAAATCCCTCAAGGAATGATGCATAAATAAATTGGACCTTCAAGTTCATTTTAGTAACTTACTTTGTGACTTTTATAAAAGTAGGTCATAGAAAAGGAGCACTGTTCTGCAAATATTCACAAGAAATTAGAGACATCATTTTTATTCCAGTTCAAGTCTCTCCTGTTGAAGCAGCGGGTTAATATCTGGGATGTTATTGTATGTAGTGAGTTTTGGGGAGAACGTGCTATTTCTGCAATTCATGAATATGTGTTACCCTTTTTTCCCATTACAGTTGCTGTGAAACAGATGCACTGTCAACTGTAAAATGGGAATATGCAGCAAAAACACGGTACCCCTCCAAGAAGGCATGAAATGACTGGAACCTTGTGCATTTTAAAGTCTCCTCACGGTGCATATAAGTTCACTTGGCCAACGTACGAGTGACACTAAGACAGTATCGATCAAATACATCACTACGCTGTGTCAGTGACAACTGCTTTTATTACAAGGACTTCTGTGATTTTGTGGAGGAAAATAAAGAAAAAAAGCATGATAGTAACTCGTTTTGTCCCAAAAGTGAAAATATATGCACCATGAACCGCTGGCTGAGACAAAAAAATGCACAAAGTTGGTATGGGCGAGTAACCAACCTTGGCGAAATATCGCATCCTTGCTGCATAAAGGCACCCAGGGAAAACCAGAGACTATTAAATATCCCAAATTCATTAGTTGATTCGTTAGTTTGCGTTTCTCTTCCATCTTCAAATTCCTCAGTGTGCCACTCGTATGGGCTAAATCTGCTGACCAGGAATAAAACTACACTGACCCCAATGTAGGCAAAAACAATGCACATCCAGATTTCATATGCTAAGGGATCAAGAAACGAAAACACTCCTGGCTTCGACTTCTGAGGCTTCTTGATCATTATTGATATCCCCAGGCTCATAAAGGGCTTTGAGAAGTCAATCACCTCTTCTCTCACCAAGGTTATTGTCAATGGAGCAATTGCAATATCGGCTTTCTGTAAAGGTTAAAAAAAAAAGGCAAAGTAATAATAACTGGTTTCATTCCTATCACATTTCACAAATGAAATACAGGACAGTAGAGATACTGGCAATGGTCATTTTGTCAAGAATACACTATGGAGAATTTGAGAAATTTTTAGTTTAAACTCTTTTTTTTCCCGGAATACATACAACCATACCATTTCCTTATTCCAATTCCCTGTTTACATATGCTCTTTTCAAAGTATATTATATTTCAAAGCATATTGCATTTCATCTGGACAGACAAATGAAATATGCACTCTTTCCCCCCAGTTTAGTTTACATTAATCCCACTCATTTGCATCAATACCCTGCTAGGTGCACCCTCGCCTTGAATGGCTTTATTATAAAAAGTGCTCTTACCCCATAAACAAGCTCTCCAACCATCCCATTCCAGATTTTCGTGTCTGCATCCCTGGCCCCATACTTGCCATCCCCAACAATTGTGAGCTTATATTTGAATCCACAGTGTTTAGCAATTTCTGTAGCTAAGTCCACACAATAGCCCTCATATCGATCGTTTCCTTCGAGCATTTCATGGTTTTTCTTCATCATGACGTATGGGGACTCCTGCACAGAAAGAACTTGCCTTAGCTACTTGGTAAAGAAACAGACACATCACTTGTGTACTTCAAAGGTGAGTGTGTTACCTCTTATATGTGAAAAGAAGAGGAAAATATAGCATCCAAAACATATATTGCATACTTTATTATATATATCAGTTGTTAGTTATTAATGTGACATGTCCTGTAAAACATTTGAAAGCTACATTTGTCACAGTCATGTACTTACAGGTACAACAATTGCCAGGAGTATGTTACTAATGATCATGAATGTTAACAGCACTTATGTATTCAGGAAAGAGAATAAGCATCAAAATCTGTTTCTTTCTTGCAGTATGGATGGAAGAAAGCAAAGGTACTTAGTTTCTCTACTGTTGTCTTAATACATGAAAATTCCTTCCTATTTCCAAACCACATCTCTCCCTTCAAAGACACTTCAGACTCTCCAGGCTGTATCTTTACTGAATTATTATAGGAATAATAATAATAAAGATATATATAAGTATGCACTAATGTTTCATCAGTAGCAAAATTAGCAATGAGTCATATTACAGGATTGTCTTCTCTTTGCTCAATTGTTACCCAATTATGCCTGTGGCCAGTGAAGTTTCTATGCAAAATTGTTACCTATGCAAAACAACAAAAAGGACATGTAAATAAAAAAATGCTGCTCTACAACAGTACATGACATTAGTCTCTAAATTATTAGAATATATTTTTCAATGTTTTATTTTACATTGAGGACAAAGTTCACTCTAGCTCAAATACTGGAGTGTAGAAGCAGTCTTTGTCCCTATTTGGCAAAATCCATCCTCTAATAAGCACATCTGGTTAAAGAGTAACACTGCAGTTCCGCCATTCAGACAGTGCTCTTGTTTGAAAGCAGGTATTTTCTTGCCTAAAACATTTGGCTTTCTAGGATGCTCCTTTCACAGTCAATGACCGCTTGCTTTCTACAGAACAAAACTGTATACTGAATCACATATATTTCCTTAATTTCCAGAATTTTAATTCAGGTACCATAATTAGCAATGAGTCACTACCTCAGAGGAAAAAAAAAAGTGTTTTTAAATTAGTATAATGAGGAGAAACACATCATTGTTGTCTTCTGACAAAATATGAGGTTAATTACCAAAATAGTGGTGACAATAATAGTCTTATTCTCTAGTCCTGAAGATTCATTTCCAAGAGGGCCATCAAGAGGATTCACAACCATTTTGTCCACTTCACTCCAATATCCAATCTAAAAAGAGTTCATAGGATGCACAGACACCAGTGAACATGAACTTTCATAGAAAATATAAAGCATATTGTTATTATGCCTTCAATATATACCCACATAAACTACTACAGCAATGATTTATCAGCCTGTTTACATGTTACATTATTAAAAAGACTGAGCAAGAGCAGTAACTGAAATAATAACATCTGTTGCCTTTATTTTGTCTAATAGAGGTGAACAATTTTCAAAGGCATTTCATATGAACGTCACACAAGACATAATTATAAGTATCATGAAATACTCCAGATTAGGAAGATGTGAGAAACTGGCTTTTCCTGGAAGGTCTGGGGTTAGAGCAAGAAAGATTTAGAAAGCCATCAACAAAAAAAATGTGTTTTATTATTATCACACAGAAGGATATCATTACTTTTCCCCAATTGCTGTTTCACATTTAGCAATTCAGAACAGAGAAGTTTAAAAGTACTTACCAAAAATGCCACACTTCTTAGAAACAAATGGCACTTTTTTTTTAATCTCTCCATGAAAACCATCATAAAAAACATCTATGAATACTTATCATCACAACTCGTCTTTAATTACTTGTAGTGTTTCATTACCTACCTTAAAACGTTGCTTAGCATGGCAAACCCGTAAGAACAGAATTCAAATTACCTTCCGAGGACCTGTACTTTTGAGCTCCATGACGTTTATTGTAAAATTGATTCTCTTTCCATTTTGATCAAACTTTATATTCCCTGACAGACCTTCCACCTGAACCTATACAGATGAAGATGAAAGCAGTAACAGAATCAATTTTACTTTTTACAACTGGTATTTTTATTTCCATAACTGAATATTAATTTGTCAAAAACATTCAGTTTAAACTCCTTTCCACACCAAACAGCTTATTTCTCTAAAGAGATAAGTTTCTGAGGAGTTAACTCCCTCATTAATCGCAGTGAGATCCAGGTTGGAAACTAGAAGGTCCCTCTCAAGCATTTACAGAGCATTTCGCACACGCACTCACCCCAACATTCACTCTAGGGAGGCTACCTGTTTCAATGCCCTTTCTATTTCTACACCATGACCCCAGGGCACAGCTGGATTTGCAAGACAATCTCCAGCATTTCCTCTTCTGGAGATCTCAATCCTCTGTTTACGCAAATTACGGAAAGCTTCTGTCATCACTTGAACAGCATCATAGGTGAGAGCTGATGTATACTGAAAAGAAGTGAAAAGGTTTCAGTAAAAAAAAAATAGTTATAGCTTCACTACTCCATTATTACCTTATTAACCCATTAAAGACAGAAATATATTATAAATAAAAAACACATTAAAACATTCCTTGGATAAGAAAAACTTGTCTTTTGTTTTGACCCCACTGCCCTCCTCACAGGAGTTCATGCATATTAACAACGTGTGTTCTGCATCAGGAGAGTAGAGGACAGTGCTAGACTAAAACTGAAACCTAAACTAAAATTCATACTTATTTTCACAGTGTGAATTCCCTTCCTTTCTCAGTACAATGGGGTACAGGTCTGTGTGCCCATGGCTGGAATTCTATGGAGATGAAAGGGGGCCAAGAAATCCTACTTCAATTAGCATTTACAATACAATGTCGCTCTGATTACATTCTTCATGATAAGGCAGCCATACACACATCAAAACCTATACTATTCTTGATACTCTTATCAGCCATAGGTACACACACAAACAATATATATTTGTATATATAAGCTCAATTTTTACCCAAAAAAAATAAAAGCTCAATGGTTTTCAACCACACAATATCTTAATGACACCCTGCAAAAGTAAATTTTGGGCTATATATGGAGGAAAGAGTGGTGCACAAGAAAGATAATGGGCTGAGGTGCTGGAAGCTTCCCACTTTAATGTGACGCAGCCTAAGGAGCTGCTTTACAATTTTTAAGATCTCGAGGATGAATTCAGCAATCACATGCATCCAAAGCCAGGCCTAAACAGCCACAAGTACCTACCTGCATTAACTGAAAATTCTTCTGTGTTAACTGTCTGAACAAAAACTACATGTGCATATACACTGAGGACTTTGTTGGAGGAGTTTCTGAGTCCAGAACACTGCAATTATGACAAATTTAAGGGCCAATTTATGAAATATGAGCCAGAATATAACTACTTAAAGCCTTATGAATGAATGCAATGATCCCTGTGAAGGCTATTAGATGCTGAAAATATACACTGTAAAGCAGTGAGAAATGATGTATAGACTCTTTGCTTCAATTGTTCAGGCTTTAATTAGAGTTTTAATTAGCTCGCTCAAGTCATGCAGATGACTGCTGCAGTTGCAGCGGAGGCGGCTCCAGCACGGAGGTCACTTTTGTACACAACTGTTAGACCTTGCGGGAGGAAGAAAGGAAGCTGGAAGTCCTCCTCCAGATGTGAAAAGTTACTGGAAGATTAACCTAAATTTTCTCAAGGAATTTCTCTCTGTGACTTCTACTGAAATTTCGACTGATTGTTTTTGGCCTATTTTAGACTCTTTCTTTAGGATGAAATTACTTGTGCCTTAGGTTATATTAATGTGATCTTCAGTGACTTCTGAAGACAAGTTCAGGGAGATATGTTCTCCCATATATTTAAACAATTTAAGTATACTTCAACACAAACAATATGTATCAAAGTAAACAGAATTAAAACAAAGCCTCAGCCTGTGTGTCCCTGGAAAAGAATCAGATCAACTTTTATCTTCATGATGATTGTTTTCTAAATGCAAATTCCAGTGCTGTTTTTACCCAGAACAACCACACAAAGAAGTATTTTTTGCTTTGAAAGGCCCACATCATTTGGACAGAATGTCGAATGCAAAGATCATCTAAAGTAAGTTTTATATAGGTTTAAAATTTTTGAACCAAAACTGCTATTCAGAAGAAATTCTGACTATGGCACGGTTAAGTTTTTTAGACATGGTCTTGTTTGGTTTAGAAAGTCTGTTTACTGGGCACACCAACACAACTTTAGTTTAGGCTGTAGTACCTAGGCACTTGCCTAGCCCTACATCCCCAAAATCCATTTGAAATGCATCTTAGAGCATATTCAGGAGATACAGACAGGCCTAGGGCACTTGAAGAATTGTCCTAACCGCTTCACTATACAGGATATTTACATTTGAAAAGTGACTGAAAAGTGAAAAGTGACTCCTTTTAAATACCAAACAAGCAAAAGGCCAAGACCCACGGTCCCTGAGGTAGATGAATCTTCAACCTATTTCATCTATGACCCTATTGGCATGGAGAGATGGAGATTCCATGAGAATTCCCATTATTCATCAGTAGCATCTAAAGCGACAAATCAGTAGAAAAAGTGTAGGCACCTGCATTATAGAGGCTGAGGGCAGGATTTTACACTAGGGTAAAAGAGCTTTATTTTTCATTAGATTTAATGCAAAGGCTAGTATAGAAAAAATAGTGCCAGTGTAAAACAGGTGTTTCTTCAAAATATTAGGACTTTGTCAGAGAAGAAAAAAATAGATCTGGGCTAAAGGTCTTGGCAACAAAGAGAAAACTTTGTCTTTCAAAAGAAAGCAGAACAATACTATACCCACCCTCTCAAAAGTTCTTGAATCTGTCTCTAGAAGTGAGGTTCCAGAGCTCTTTCCTTCAACAGAATAGACAGTTACCATGTGATACTGTCTTATAATTTTTGTCATTGGGAATTTATCACTGCCATTAGGCAGAAGAATTAAATTAACATCACCCTCCATTTTTGTCTTAAAAATATGTTGAAGAAACACTACACTTTGGCTCAAGTGAGCCAGCTGATGCTTTCACGTGTGTGCTGTCACTTGCTCTGGGTCCACCATGCTGCTTTGTCACAACTTTCATTGATAATGAAGAATGTCTCTAAAACATACAGCTGGCAATTTAATATTAGTTGCTGAGAGAGCAGTTGGTAACCAACTATAACAGAGTATGCTGCTGTTTTTATTATGTGAGGTTTTTATTTCGCTTGTGCTACTATAATCATTTATAACCGATTTTAGAGTCAAAGAAATACTGAGGCAGATAGTAAGTTTCATGGGATGTTCTGCTAGCTGGGGCAGTTAAAAAAAGCAATATAGCAATTTTATGCTGATATTAAAAAAGCTCACGTCTGTAGCCGTCTTTCTAAATTTATCATACTATGCTGCAACACAAAATAATTCATCTGCCTTAAACATTTGTTAATGAAAAACTGCCAGGTGTTAAAACAAGGTCTAGGAAAGAAGCACAGTAGTTTTTAATATCCATCTTCACACTATATATTTTCCTACCTTCAGTAGACTTATGAGAATTGCTGCAAACTTCCTCTCTTTGAAAAAATCATTTCACACACACACACACACACACACGGACATCTAAATTTTACTTTAATCAAAGACAAAATCAGTCCTATACCTAATTTACATATTTGTACCAATGTAAATTGTACATTTACTATATTTGTGTAACTTCTTCCTAGAATCTCAAACCACAGAGGTTCTTAAAATCTCCAGTAACTACTCAACAGCTGAGAAGTTTATTATCTAATTTCCACTTACGAAACTCCTTAATAAGCCTATTAATTCTTGCTGTATTGTCTTCCACTTTTCTAAAAGTTTTATATACTCTACTAATTCTCAAACTAGAAGCTGACTCCTGGTGAATGTTCTATCACCAGAAACCATATGGAGCTCGACAGAAAAACTAAAACCAATTTTTTGGATTTGAATTCATGGGGCTTGACAAAGACTAAAACCAATTATTTGGACAGGAACCCACAACATTTCTCTTATGAGAAAAGAAGATGTTGTTTTATAATCCATGCCACTGCCTGTGGAATATATTCATAACGACAAAATAAGTAATGTTTTACAATTATTTGCATAATCTCACTTCGAAATGGAAGTAGAATGCACTTGTGAACAGGGCAATGTTACTAATGATAAAAACACCTCTAATTTATTGTAGAACCTCAAAGAACATCCGCCTTTTCTATCATCACAACATGAATGCATAAAACCTTTTCAAGACTGAGCTACAGAACATTATCTCATTCTTTATACTGTTAAAAAAGCCATGATCCAACAGCAAGCACTGCAGCTTACGCATGTAACCGTGAAAACAGACACATTTAAAGCAGAACAATTGAAATAGGTGATGAGATAAGGCTGCAAATAAGATCATGTAGAAAAAGAAACCAAATGACTTCTCTGGAAAATCATGCAGTAGGAAATGGATTTGAAAGAGTTGATGTGAATGCTCAGTGTAACTCTAATAAATGGAAAAATTAAACCTGATTGTTCCACATGAGAGCAAACTAGGTCAATATGCACATATATGTAACTTTAAATAAGAGTGACAACGAATAGGAGTGAAAGAGGTACCCTAAAGGCTAAACATCTAGAAATGATTTTAAAATGAAATTTCGTATGAGGTTTGTTTACACCAAAATTTTAGATTAACCTTTTGAGTAATGCCACACTAAATGATTTTTAGATCCAGTTTTAATACATTCTGATTCGTTCTGAAACATTTTCTTCTGTTTGCGCTAATCTAACTCCAAGTTATAGAAACAACTAAATCTGTCTTGCCCAATTGCTGATTTTACTTAGAAATAGCTCATGTCCATGTCAATCCACCCTTGGATTGTGGCTGCCGTGGGCAGCTGCCCATCTGGGCTGGCCCTTCGTGCCAGGCTGCTGCCTGGAAAAAACTAAGAAAGGTTCAAGGCAAACAGAGGCGAGAGGCATCACTGCATCCTGGCACTGGATTCCAAGGCAAAGAAACTGAGAAGCAGAAGCCCATTGGGAATTGGTTCTGGAAATTTCTTCCGAAGTCTGGCAAATAGCTCCAGCTTGGCACAGCTCAGCTGCTTCAGCGAGGAGGATCGAAGGATCTGGGTCAATGGGCATTCTGTGTACCTGGGACATACCTACGGATATTGCCTCACACCACCCACTGCTTGCATTGATTAATTGCTCCTCCTTTTAATTAAGCTTTCTAAAGAAAAAATAGACAAAAAAAAACCAAACAAAAAACCCTATACTGGAATGAGTGATTACTTACGGAAAGGAGTCATAAGATATTAGGAGGAAGCATGCAGTTTGACATTGATTTTTTTAAGTATGCATATTTGCTATGCATTTGCAAATAGAAATGCTTGAATATTTGGGTTCAAAAGACAATTGTGCAGTAAAAACAGGTAGCCAGACAGCCAACTGCTGGACGTGCATTTTTATGCACAGCACTCTGGGAAATGAAAACACAAAGAATAAAAAATATAGGCAAAAAACCCTCACCAAAACAGGGCTAAGTTTTTACAATGATATTTTTCAAATGAACAGGATGCCACTTAATTTTGTGATTGAATCAAATTATAAATACAGAAATTAGATAATTCATTTTCTTGAAGAAACCATTATAGTCTCTGTGAAATTACTTGAATTTAGACACACTCAATCACTTTTTTCCATTAAAACTGTAGCAGGTACAGCAGAATATGACTTATAATTTTCATTAAAATACTTAGTGTTATAAAACCATTTTCAAGTATGTTGAAATGCAAGAAGCACATCCTAAAATATTGTTGCTGTCTTATTTATAAAGTATACAGTGATTTGGGGGTTTAGTCATTTAAATCTAGACTGAATATTCTGAATTTCTAACGCAAAGAAAACTTTCCCCCTTTTCTTTCTTTGTTCATTCTTAGTAGTGAGCTATCTAAATTATAATTATTTTTGCAAGATACAAAAGTCCTTTTAAATTTGTCTGGGAGAGCGCCCTGTGCATTCCATCCTAGGGGTAAACTAGAACTGGTAAGAGTTAAAACAGCAGCTTTGCACTACAAGCTTCGTTCTTCTTGATTTATCAGCTTGTGACAGGCAGTTCACACTTCTGGTGATTTTATCATAAGCAGAGCACTATTTCATACTACATAAACATTCAAAACACTAAAACTCATCAGAAAAAAAGACTTTCTAATAATTTCTAAGAGGCCAGGTGACAGGTAGTAAAAATCTGTGAAAATGTGAAACTACTAACGGCAAAAACCTCTATTCATTGACTGGGGAGACTGGGGACTTCCGAATCCTGATATATAATCTTAAGAATTCTGAGCATGTGAAACGTTCTGTAGCAATTCCACAGGAGCCATCGACAGCAGCTCCAGGGAGTGCTTGGTTCTTATCTTCCCACACAACAGGATTCACTGCCAGTCTCAGCTGCTTTGGTTTTTCAGCCAGGGTGCTACGGCCTCCTGGTGCAAGGGCAGGAGGTTTGCTTGCCTTGCACATAATAGCCCAGCACAGAGGCTCCAAAGGACTAGCAAATTGGTAAATACAAAATAATGCATCAAAAAGGACTTTAACTTACTATCATCAGGCCTTTATAGAATTATATGGGGATTTTGTTTTGCTGTGTGGCAAAGGAATCAGCTTAGCTGTTCAGTTAGTAGGGTTCAAGTTGCACTCATTATTAGCTCTTTAGTACTATATGCAGACTGAGAAGACACACAGTTACAACAGACAGTGTGTGTTAAAGATGGTAAATCTGGGGTAAAATGAGTATATCAGCTTCATTTCTAAAAGGTGATGTGTCCCTTCATAGAAAGCCGAAGCAGTACATTGTGTTCTGCATAAAAAATCTTAAAGATTTAAATATTATTATTACACTGTACCTGTACTGATAAAGTCAGGTGTCAACTAATTTTTTTTTTTTTTTTTAATATCTTTGTAAGTTGTGGAACACACATTTTTACAGCAATTGCACCCAAAGTGCCTCTATAGGCATCTCAACATCTGTATCTTTCTGAGCAAGCATGTACCTTTGCAATCCACTTTTTTTGGGAAGCTGAGCCTTTTTCCACATGAATATTAATATAGATGTTCAAGACGGACAGGTAAGGAATACAAAGTAGCAAGAACAAATGCAGCCCCTGTACTTAACAGGAACAATCAAGTGCATAGATATGAGATTGGGCTGTCTAAACAGGCAGTCCAAGAAAAGCACCGCAGAAGAGGTTAAGGTTAAGGAGGTTAAGGTATATTTCACGACAAATATTTTTCAACAGTATTATGATGATGAGCAAAAAAAGAGTCAAATCAAAAGGAGTACTGAGTACGAGACACATAAAGTCATTATTTCCGTTTGGACAGCACATCACCTGGGGAAGGTGCAGGACCTTATCTGGCATTTCAAAAAAAAGATAAGTAACAGGTGGGAAGTTTCCAGAACTCAGTGACAACCACAATCATCAGTGAGTAGGAAGTTCAGAAGAAGATGATTTAGTCTATTTAGGAAAAAAAAAAAAAAAGCCAATCCACACACCAATCCCAAGGAGGAACATGGCATCACTCTCAAATACAGGGGGACAGCTATATAAGAATTTCCTCCTATCTATTATAAGTAGACTAAGGCATAAGGGATTAGCTGACATCAAGACTGATTCAGGTTAGATAAACCCAGAAAACTAGGACTACTTAAGCTCTGCAATAGACTGCCCAAGATCTGAATTATCCTCCACCAAGAACTGCACAAGTAGAGTTGATCCTGCCTTTGGGCAGATGAGAGCTCACGAGGCTTTCCTGCCCCGTTTTCCATGGTTTCTATGATTCTGCTCTGCCCCTAGCTTCCACAAGAAGGTGAATGAATACAACACTCTGCTCTCCTTACAAGGAACAGCAGGCAGAAAAAAACAAGTAGAACGTGTTTAAGGTAGAAAGCTAATTGAAAAAATATAGTAACTCAGTCCCTCCAAATACCGCAGTATACATCCACACCTCTAACATGCATAAATAATCATCTACTAATTTACTTCTGTTAACCTCTTGTAGGACTATTGGTGTGATCTTGCATATTCCATGTATATAGGGAATATATAAAATAAAGAAGGTAAAAAATAGATCAGGCCTTCCTTCATTCAATTTAAAACTACATGTATTCAATTATTCAATTAACATTCAATTTATTTTTCTTATCCACAAAAAATACATCTCAATAACATAAGTCATTCCATATGTTCTCCTTCATGCATTTCAATTTCTAGTATAGCTGGAAGCAGCAGTTAGACAATCTATTATAGAAGAATTACAGGGAGTATCTGTGATAAAGTTACAGATGTGTTATAACTGTTATAAACACTTCATCTTACATGATATTCATACAATCTCCCTATTTTAAGAAATATCAGGGTTAACAGATCCCTCAGCACCATGTCACACTGATTTACTAGTCTTCCAAACACAAAAACTGCATCTTTGTTTCAGTTAATTTTTTACCCATCTCAGTGTGATGATTTCTAAACTAAAGTTCTGCAGCATTAGAAAAGTTAAGTAGATTTGGGCACTCCAAAGAATCAAGAAGATATCTAAGAACAATACTAACCATTCACAGTCAAATGATCCCTTCTTTTTTTTCCGAGTGTCACATGTGCTTTCATTACATAGACACGCATACGAATGCATGATATTGCCTCTAGGCTATTCCGTTAAATAGCAGATCTGAAATTCCCATGTTCTGTCTTAAAGATTTTTAAATACAATATTAACCACAGAAAAATAACAGCCTTGGCTAACTCCCCAAAATCTGGGCTCAGAAAAAAAAAAAGTTACCATAACAACTTTACTTTCTTTAGTTCACATTTAGGTGATTGACTTTACAGGATTTGTGTACCCGGAATTTAAGGAACGGCTCATCCATTCCTTGCTTAGGAATCTTATCCATCTCATTATAAATGAATAGACTTCCTACTCAAATTTCACCATTAAAAAAAAAAAAAAAAAAAAAAAAAAAAAAAAAAAAAAAAAAAAAAAAAAAAAAAAAAAAAAACAAAAAAAAAAAAAAAAAAAAAAAAACACCATTACGCCTTACGCCTACCACATTTGCCATTCATCTGTCTTAATACATTTTAGAGTTACTTAAGTATACCGATTCTTAATAACATTTCTGACGGCATTAGTTAAAAGCTAAATTATTTAGTATTAGAATTTAATTATTCTTGCTTGCAAAACTAGCAAGCATTAGTTGGTTCTCATAAAGGCACACAAGGTAAGAAAACCTTATTTCAGTTTTAACCAGAGGGAAAAGGGACTTTCTAAATAACTTAGCAGTTGTTTAAGTGCTTACTCATTGCCACATCTTGTGCCAGTCCAGCTTAAAATCACACCATGATTCTCTACCTCAGGCATATTATTTCATCTTAAAAGTCTTTGTAGAATTCAGGCTTTGGTCTCAAAAGAAAATGTCTTACCATTACCATGGAGGATTATGTTATTTCGGATACTACTAGATCTATGCCTCCTGTAAGCAAATGTATGATTATATGCTGTCACTAGAAGATTTCAAAATATGGAGGAATTAAAAGCCAAAAAATTCAGTAGTGACATAATATCACGTCTTAAATAATTGCCTAACAAGCTGCCAGGCACATACATGGCTGATTTTGTACTTTTTTCTGTCTCTTGTCTTTCTCTTCCAGAACACCTTTACTTCCTTTACACCTTGCACATATTAAAAACAAATGCAAATGCAAGACTTACCTTAATTGTACTGGTGTGCGCACCTGGATATTCTTTTTCCTCTAGCGTTGACCAACGTTGTATAAATTTTGATACTAGAGGATCGTCATAGTCAACTATCTGAAATCCCGAGACATTAGCGC
Source organism: Nothoprocta pentlandii (assembly GCA_013398315.1). Lineage (NCBI taxonomy): Eukaryota > Metazoa > Chordata > Aves > Tinamiformes > Tinamidae > Nothoprocta > Nothoprocta pentlandii. Next base: position 3,254,922 of record VZSG01000016.1, on the reverse strand, counting down.
CTCCAAACTGAATTTTTGATAAATCTCCATCAGTAAATCCCTGGGTACAGAAAATAATGCCCGTTAATTCACCAGTTCTCACCGATCTCTATTTGTGTGCAATAGTGCACACAAATAAAGTTACCTAGGGCTTTTGCTGCAGAAGCACAGGCCCATGTTTTCCTCAAATAGCATCAAAGTTTAAATCCTGGACTGAGCCCTCATCTCTGCAAGCCAGCGATGTCTCTTGTAGCTCTCTAGACATATACCTTTATGGACTAAGGGCTAAAAGCACACTCCTTGCCATGCTTAATTTCTTAAACAATCCTGTTAATTGCGATGGGACTGCTTAGATGAGAAGGTGAACAGTGCCATGAATAAAAGTTAAGCAAGCAAGTTTTAGTCAGGAAGAGCTACAGCCACAATTGTTTCCTCTTTTAATCAGGAGAATGTGGAAAGGCTTACAGTTTTCCCTCCCAAATAAAGAACTACTCCTTGTTCTTATGAAGTTTTATTCCCTAAATCTGGAGAGAGTGAAATGCCTGGTTCTTAAATTGTAGCTCTTTTCCACTGTAATATTCATTATAAAATAAAAACAGGTTAGACCTAACTATTTTATTGATCCAAATTGAATAAGAAAAAAAAAATTGTGTCAATTACTGGTGACACATAAGTATCAGATAAACTCAAGACTTCAGTGGACTGGTATATTACTGAACATTTTCTTGGCCATTCGATTCAAATAAGCATCATTCTGAATCTTCACTAAATATCACTGAATTATTTCCATATATATACACACACACAGGGTCATCTGTAACTAAACCAAAGAGTTGCAGGTTGGTAAGCTTCTATCAAGAATCAAAGCCTCCAATCATTTTTTTTCTCTGATACAAAAAAAGTCCATGAATCAAACAAAAAAAAATTTTTTAAGAATTTTGCAATTCTGTCAGAGTGAGAATAGAGATCCTAATGAAGCCAATGAGACAAGGACTAGATTTTTATGTCAAAGCTGAATAATTTGGTCATATTTCTTGGAGAGATGAATTCTGAAGCATCTATGCCTTTGGCATAGATTTTGTAGCTATTCAGCAGCAAAATATATGTTTTCCTTTTCCTTGTCTTGCATTTATCCTTTACCAAATAACCATACTAATAAATTAATACGAAATCCTGATTTCAAACACTTCAGCTTGAAATACAATTAAAACGAACACTTGCCAAACAAATGCAGCAGCAGCACCACCAGATCATGTTATACAAAATTGCTACAACTGCCACACTGGGTGCACTTTAGCTATTGTATATTAATTACACTATTTAAGTGATGTTTTGCTGCATAATTATATATATATATTCTATATACATCATGAATCTTTTTCATAATCTTATTGCCTAAAGTGCAAGCCTAAGATTTGAGCATATCAGCATAATCATTGAGCATAATCAGAGTAAAAGGGAGCAATATCATGGTCAAAAAGTGAATTCATTAAAGACAAGCTACCAGACAGGTTTTCTTTCTCAGAAGAAAAAAAAAAAAAAAAGGCATTTCTAAAATCATTACCATGTGTATCATATAATATTATATAAGTATATTCAATACTTACTCTTAAAATATAAAAATCTCTAATAAGATGATACTAAAAAGTTTAGAATATATGATTCAATAACTTAAGATTCTACGGGCTTACTGTTGCAAACTTAAAGCAGATGGCTAAAAAGGAATCTTTCAACATAAAAATAAAATTTTATAAAAAATGCCTAGTGTATTTGTTAGACTCAAAATACCATTTATTCATTGTCTGCAACACAAAACACAAATGCCTAAAGGAGTTTCTCAAGCTCTGTAAGACTTTTTTTGCTTCTTTTGTGAATATGCAGTAACTTATCAGATGAGAGCTTTCATTTTCTAAAACGCATTTAAAACAAAATACCATTAGAGGTTCTTCCATAAACATTAACATGAATAATACAAATGTTTTATGTATTAAATTTGCTTACCAGATTTGCAATGATATAATGGTAACCTTTGACATGTTTACCAATTGTGATAACCTGTAAAAGAGAAAAAATATCCCCTCAATTGAGAATGCTGAGCAGATATATGTTCTGAGACTAAAAACAGCTATATGCACTATAATTTTAAGCTAGTCATGAGCTTGTCTCTATGCCATACCGAGGTTATTTAATGTTTTACTTTTTATTTTGCCTAATGTAGGACTGACCATACTCTCTGCTTCTGGAAGTTAGCCATGTTAAGACTTGAGTTGAAGTCCTAAGATCTGTCAATAGAGGAATTACATGCTAATTACTACGCTACGTATTAAAAGCACAATCAGGACAAGAGGGAGCCTGTGGCTGCACCCTCAAATCACTGTGCGTGGTTGCACCCCTGAGTCACAGTGTCTGAGACTTCTGCCTAGTTCCTGCTTCCTTTTAACATGCTTTGCACTAGAAAAACAGTTTAAAAGCCTTTTGATTTTAATATCTACATTATGAAAAAAAGAGTAAGAATTTAAGAAGTTACTCTTGTTTTGAGCTTTCATATGTGTGTATATATGCAATATTCAAACCTAATGACTCTAAAACAGTTACTTGGCTTAGAATACTGAAAACTTGTTAGTTACTCATTTTATTATAGAGGTTTAAGAACTCCTCTCAAATATATTTCTTACCCAGACACTGTTTCCTAAGAAATACCATTAAACCAAACAGATTAGGTACTCCACATAAAATGCTTCTTAGTCATTAGTATTTGAGAGAACAACCAGTAGCCACAAATCTTTGGATCAATAGTCACTAACTCAGCTGTAACTGCCAGTGGGAATTACTTCATTAATCTCCTGCACGTTGCCCTGCACTATGTATCCACATGAGTACCAAGGAAGCTGCCAGTTAAACCCTACGCAGATTCAGTGATGGCTGCAGGGGGAGCAGGGGCACAGAGGAGCTGAGGACACAGCAGTTATTCACTGGTCTTCCTAGTTAAGACTGATGACTCAAGCAGGAACAGAGAATAAATGACATTAATTGCACAGTTGTCTAAATGGTGTCATCAGGAAGGATTGTGTAGAAAGGAAGATAGCTGGCAAGAGATAAAGTCCATAAAATCAAGAGCATCCTAAGAACCTGACTTGCCAAACCAGAGAAGAGGAATATATACTCATCTGACAGGAGCTAGTAAACTGAAAACATTTTCAAATTGAATTTATGGAATGGATGGAAATATGGAAGAGAACCTCCACCACACACATAGCAGAGCCAAGGGCAAGAACGAGGAGGCAACTTTGCAAACGCTTTGTGAGTTTGCACAGTGCAAAGATCGAAGGACTGCAGAGCACAATTGGGAAAACCTGGTCACCATCAAGGCTTACAAACTTTCTAAGACAAATCACAGCATTGAAACCAAAAGCTTTTTTAAAGATAAAACGTAAGAAAATAAAGAAGTTGCTACTTAATACATCAAAAATACTTAAATACTGAAGAAAAAAAATATGGGCAACAAAAAGCCTGTTCCACGTCTCTCTGTAAAAATAAAGAAATGGGACACTGGCACAAAGGGCCTAGTTCAGGGACCCTCATGAAGAAAAGAAAATGGATGAGGGTTTCTCTCTTTTTGTCAGGAACTGAAATAATAAATTGGGTAGCAGAGCACAGAATTATGGATTTCTGAAAGCAAAGCAGAGGAACAGACTCAAGGAACACTCACAAAACAGAAAATCCCTTGTTCAGATTGTTCAGTTTTGGGAGACAGACAAAAATTAACCAAGAAGCAGCTGTTTTAGATTTTTGCTTTGAATTATGGGCAGTAAGGGCAGCAAAAATATTCTAGAGATACAACTGAAAGAGTAAGTCAAGGGAAATAAAAGGTCTATTACTAAACAAATAAGGATAGTAAAAAAGGGAGAGGAGGTAGCTAAAGTTCAAATAGAGTTCCTATCTTTAGGAAGTGGTAAACAGAGAAATACTTCTACAAGATATTTTAATAGATAATGAAAGAGCAGTAGCTACAGCATATCTTGACTTTAAAAAGGCCTTTGTCTTGTACAGCATCATTACACACTCTTAAAGGCATCTCAACAAGACAGAAACCACTGTAATGCAAGCAAACAGCTGTTTAAAAAGCCAAACAGAATTGCCTTAAGAAGATCTCCATGTAGTGGTTCTTTCTCTATTAAGTACATTTATTAGTGCCATGAACAGCAAAATTCAGAGAATGTATTTTTTTAAATGGTGAATAGTAACAAAGAGATGGTAAATGCTCTGAAAAACAGGATCAAATTCGAATTCTTCTTGAAAATTAGAGAAATGGTTTCTGAATATGAGATCAGAACAGAGATAAAACAAAGTGCTCCATTTGGAATACCGCTCAGCGCCTGAACTTCTCTAAACCACAATGACCTTCATATCAAAGATCAAGATAATAAGCCTTTCAAAAAAGCTTTAAACCACTACCTAACATATCCACATTCAGCTCACATATCCCTATAGATCCTGCATAGTCTCATATGGTCAAGTTCCAGCTAGCTTGGAGCCATCCTCATTGCTTTCTGTTGTGCTCTGTAGGCATGAGAAACAAAAATAAGATACAGAGACAGTATGGAAAATATCTGCCTAGAGAGCAACACTGAAGAAAAGGAAGTGCAGATAACAGGCAACACAAGAATTTTAATATGAGCAGTCTGCTATTAAAAATCATTTTGGAAATAATTCTATGATATAACTTATTATACATATATACCATTTTGCCTGCTCTCCTTGCAGCTCAGGATACCTCAGCTATGGCAAACTACCCAAACTGCCCAAGGTTGGGCAACACATTTCACAAAGATGACAAACTGAAAGGAGATCTGAGGATGCTCAAGACTGACAAGTGGCTTGGAAACATGAAAGGTAGAAGAGCTGTCAATACTGTCCTACAACATGAAAAGGGTTCTTGGAAAACGGGTAATGAGTAGAAAACACTTTATAACTGAGAGGAGTGCTACGCTTAGCTTATGCATTATGCATTATGTAACAGTACATAAACTATATGCAAGGTAAGATAAAAATACATTAATATACAGGTCTACAATAATATAATAAAAACAGATAGTGAAATAACCTTAACTAGAGATACTGAGAATAACAAACCTGATCAACAATGTCGTTAACTTTATCGCGCTCACAGTCCAAAATCACTCGCCTTTCCTTTTTTACCTCTAGATCTTGAAAGAGTGAACGATAAGTTTCATCTTTCCTGTCATTGTTAATATTTCCCACATTGATAGCAGTCACCTGCCATTTCTTTTCAGCTGCAGAATCCAGCACAGCTTGCAACGTTGATAAGCCTAGTGAGATGCAGAGGGAAAAAGAAGGTTTGACTGAGAAAGCTTGAGGAACAAAAAGTTCCTGGCACATGACTTGAGATTTCACCATGACTTGCTTGATCTGTTACACATTGCTAGCACTTCTCAAAAATGAATATGTACGTGGGCACAATCCTGTTCTTATTGCATAAAACTACTTAAATAGCAAGGAATCAAGATAGAATCTTATTAAGACAACCTCTTGGTTTTGCTTTAGCTTTCATCAGAAAGGAATTTTATAAGCCTCGCTATCCTATTGCTGGAATCTTATACCCTGGAAAGAGATCCTTTAGGAGGAAAAAATATCCTATTACAAAAGGATCATCTGTTTCTTACTAAATGCTATGAACTGTTTCAGTTCTCAGTGCATGAACAGTAGCATATTAAAACCCTGATCCCACTGAGATCTCTGTCAAAATTATCATTTTCTGCTGTGGCACTGAGCTATTATTTCTTGTGCCCACAATCATACAGCTGATTGTGAAAGAAAATGTGCTGAAACACGTTTTTCCATATAGATAAGTAGGCTCGATGCTACAAGCGGTCTATAGAAGTTTGCTTTCATTTTATCCTTTTGGCATATTCCTGCAAGGAAGCTGCAATGTCTGAACAGCTGCAACTGCCAACAATATACTGTAAAATCAGTGAATGTTTGACTAGACTGGTCTGTCCTTTCAAGGACTAAATAACAGAATATAGAAATATGAAAATTACTGCTGGAAATTAATTTCTGTCATACAGGAAATACCATTTTAACAATTTTCAGCATTTTCTCATTCATTTTCATGAATGAGACTCATTAGGTTTAGATTCCTTCCAGAGAATTCTAGAGAGAGCAATTTTGAAGATAGCAGATAATATTATAAAAATTATTAGATCATTTCTCACAAGCCAATTGATATTTTTGCATAGTTCATCTCCCTTGAAATCACAGAACAAGAAGAGTCTTCTTTGAGTCAGATTTCTGGCTTGGTATGTACAGGAAGCTTCACATAATTCTCATGAGAAATAACAGTGGTTACGTCCATAAACATTGATTTTTTTTTCGCTCATAATTTCTAACTGGCCATTAAGACTGGTCAGTGTTTAGCAATTCAGCTTTATCAACGAAAATGGTAATGACATATAATGATATACAAGATTGGTCACCAGCAAAGGAAGAAAATGGCAGGTTTCCAGACACAGAGATTCAATGATTATCTCAAACTGTTGTGGATTTCTATACCGCTTATAAAAAAGAATGATAGGAAATTTTGTATTTCACGTAATAAGTATTTACTTTAAAATGCCAGGTAACTACAATCCAAGGGCAGAAAGAAACTATTTCTTTAGATCAGTTTATTTAAATGTGATCTAGATATCTAGATAAACAATTTAAAGTTTATCTCAAGACAGATGAGAAAGATTCCTGTATATATGAATGCATATGTTTGCACCAGGCCAGTCTAATAAGGGTTGTGTTTTGAAATCTTCTTTATTTCATTCATAGGTTATGTGTATCAACCCTTCATTATACATTAACATTTGCTTAGCTTCATTTGGATAATCTGCAATGAAATATCAGCTTTCCTACTGTTAGTTCAACAGCTGTGACCCCAGTAAAGATGCAACATATTTTGTAGTACATATCATTGCCTCTTCAGTTCACATTTGTTCTTCCAAAATGGGGAAGAAGTAGCATTATTAAATAAAATAATCCCCTTCCTCCCAAATAAATAATAAAATGGATCAGATCAAAACATCAAAAATAAATCTGAATCATTACTCCAGGTCTCATCTAGTAGATTTCAGGTCCTCCTCTCTGTCTTCATCCTATAAGCTACATGGAATTTCAATTAGACATGAGTTAATAGCAACTATTAATGCTAATACCATCCATTGCAGAGCCTCTCTCTATTTTGTCCCTCTGATCTCCCAGTTTTCTTGAGGACTCTCTTTTTATGGGCTGCCCTCTGCAGAGATGTCAAATGCTGCCTGGATCACTCACTCTTATTGGTGCGAGATTTGTTATTCTCTGTAACTGAGTTTATTCTAACAGTATCACAGTGAAAAAGGCTGCAAGGAAGCACCCACAGCAACACCTCTGTGGCTTTGCAGTTATCGGGGCAGCAGTACAGCAAACTGGACTCTCCAATGGAGAAAACTTCAGCAACTTCAACTGCCTTCTCCTTGGGAACTTCGTGTGCCTGAATCGTTCATGGTTATGACAAAGTGCTACTTCAGCAAGGAAACCTCCTTTCTCCTCCTTTGAAAAGGAGGACTGGATAGAGGCAAGTGAATGAGCAATTCTGCTGCAGAGAGAATCCTACAGCAGTGCTACTGCCTTTTCCAAAACCCACAGAAGACAAGGAAGGTAAAAGGGGCCAATGCACATTAAACATGAGATTATATGAGTAGCAACTTAGGTATGAAACTGCTCTACACTCCTCCCAGTCAGACCTAGACACAGATAAGCTTTAAAACTAGTAATAAATTATTCTTTCACAGTAAGTCATGAAATTGTAATTCTTATTAGCTTTCTCTGTTTCCATGCAGAACAAGTCTCTCTTCGCCGTCACTCCTGAAAAAGAAAGCTTTTACAATTGTGAAACACATGTAATTGTCACTACAAAACCACTTAGGCAAAACGCTGTATGGGAAACGTGGAGCCTGTGTCCTCGGAGCCCCACATCCCCAGCTGAGTGGCTGAGTACAGTGGCTGAGTACACCCCGCTGGCCACACACAAGGCTGGCTGGTCCTTGTGCAGCGTGTGGGAGCACTGGAAGCCAAGAGAGACTCCAGTAACAGCAGGACGTCCCGCCTGGGAGCCCGTTACTAGCTCAGGCGTCTGGCCCCAGTAAAACCAAAACAACCAAGAAAAGCACAGCCAAAGGGCACCCCCCAAGAACAACTTCATTGTTACTCTTGGCCAGGTTCTGTCAGTGCCACTCATGGGAAGGACTAAGCTTTTTTTCAGTACTTCCTAGCTATAAATCATGTGCATTTCACATACTGCAGTTCGTGCTGCTGGCTGACTGATGGACAGGCAACCAGTTTCACATCTGTCCTTTCTAAAGAGGTAGGCAATGTTTCCGATTTTAACGTGAATTTGACAGTGAACCAGCACAGAACTGCACTCAGGTTTGTCGTGCCACATGACACCACAGCTACTGCTAAGGGCTGAAAGCCAGCACTACTTCTTAAGTAAGAACTACTTTGTGGAGGTCCCTTCAGCTGCTGAATAATGTAAGATATTCAATTCAACTATAGTTTAATAGTATAAAAATCAGCCTTCCTTTAAATCTACTGGCATCTCTCCATTCATTGGGTATTTGTTATTCAGTTCTGACCAATGAACATGTGGCTGAACTACAAAATAGTGTTCTTCTAAAAGAAAACTGAAAAGATGAAAGTAGCAAAACAGTCAGCAAGCAGCAAGCAGCTAATAGGCAAGAAGAATCTGAAACCGGAATGAAAATTATGGGGTCCCAGTAAGGCAATCAAAATGAAACTCTGTTTCTTTCCAGAAAACTATATAAAATACCACAATTTCCAAACATTTTTCACAGTTCATAGATTGTTATATTATTATTAGCATAGCCATAGGTATAGGACATGTGGAGACCTCCCTGGAGTGAGTAGCTTACAGATGGCACATTTTGTTTTATTAACAAAAATCCCAGCTCCATAGAGGAAAGAACAGGTAGGGGAACTTGAGTATCTACCAAAGGCTGCCCCCAAAGGAACAGGGACTGCATCCAAGACTGTTCCTTTGGTCGCCAACTCTGGATTTTGCATTTCTGTCAGGTGAATCTGTGCCAGGAGACAACCCCTGATGTTCCTTAACTCTGCTGGAACATAATTGGAACCGGAGCAGGTGGTAGCTGTAGGCTCACGATAATTGGGCAATTAGTTTAAGAACCCCAAATCTGTAACAAAGAATTCTGGCAGTCACTTGTAGGGGTGGCAAAAAAAACAAGCAGTTGATGAAAAGAACAGGCTTGCTGATGTTGGTATTTGAGGCTGTAATTTTAAATAGTTGGTGAGCAAGTTAATAATTCAGTGTGATTGATAAGCAACATATTACATTTAAAAAAAAGAGAAAAAGAGAACAAGGGAGAGAGAGAAACGGCTATGACAAGCTCTTTCTCTCCTTAGATAATTCTTTTTAAGAACAGATTTTTCACGGCAATTCCTTTCCAAAATGCAAGTAAACCTTCACCATTCACCATTACTTTTCAGCAATTCTAGTAATGTATGTTCCAATAATCTGTCATTAAAAAAGTATCCTTTCCTAAAGAAAACATTTCTGAGTTCAGACTTGTAGGTAGGATTTCCTCTCACTTTTCCAATACTGATTCAGCATTTCAGTGAAATAAACGTAGCCAACAGTAGATAAGAAATACCGTATCTCACCTCTGTCACTGTCGTACAAATATGCGAACTTGGTCCACTGATAGTACTCAATGAGGCTGAGCAGAGCTCCCTTGAGGTCAGGTCTCATCTGAATGACAAAGGGATGGGTTCCATCTGTGGGGAAGCTGGGAGTTATGAAGGAGACGTGAAGAGTCCCACAGAACGACGTTATGGTGTTTACAGACTTCTTGTCATAGAATCCAAAAATCGCAAAGACCCCTCTTGAGAACTGGGAGCAGACTAGAGAAGAGAAAGAAAAAACGGGATTTTTTTTCTTTTCCAGGGTTTCTAGCGTTTACCAAATATCCATTATTTATGTATTTTTGAGGAATTAAGTCCAATCACACACCTAAAAAGAAAAAAAAAAGAGTAATAAAGACCGTTTTATAGCAGTTACTATTTAAAAATGCAGAGATGTGATTTAAATTCACAGACAATTAAATGAAAATAAAACTCACCAAATTATTCTTAAATTCAATTTACGCTTTAAACGATAGCTGTATAAGCATCAAAGACAGCTGCAATTTATAAGATGAGTCACTATGATCACACATATTACTTCAGAAGCTGATAGCATTTTGGGTATGAGGACAAGATGTACCTAGCTCTATGCAAAATAACTTAACCAAACAGTTTGCCATTTCAGGAAACACAAAATCAAAAGGAGCAGCAACCCTATCAACAACTAAAGCAAGCTGATTCACTTTAAATGCCTGAGTTGGGGGCATTACTTTAACACCTGCTTTGCAGGACTCAGCAAAAGCTGCTCCTTCTGGATGACATTTGCGGTCACGCAGCTGAAAGAACCACCTCGTAGGCTCAAGTCGGAGGTGAACAACACGCTGACTGCTCATTTTTTCACTGGAGGCAATTCAAGCCAAGTGATCAACACTGCTGATCACTGCAGCCTCTCCGAAACAGCAGGTTCCTCTGGGTTATTTTGTTCATTGATGCTGCAGGGTGTACATATGCCCAGCTTCTAAAACAGTGGCAGAGTAAGGAAACATTCACCTCATCTCTGATTAATTCCCATTTATCACTTAAGCGTTCCATATAGTCACCTTGAGCAGACAGGTCCTTCTACAGAAAATGCCTCACTGGCCTGATTACAATCCCTGCTACACCTGACCTGCTTAAATACAGCTCAGAATATAACAGGATAATTTTGCCTACTTATTTAGTGCACTAATCTCTGAGTATAGTCCATAAGGACAAGTTGATTAATTGAAATTTCTCAGATTTGGATTACTAAAACAATATTTGCCCTCCTAAATTTGCCTCATTTAATCTCACAAAAAAATTAGTTGTCCAAAAATAATCTTTATACCTGTTATTATTTGTTATCCTCTTTTTCATGGTTTTGACTATCTATCTTTGCTACCTCAGTCGTCCCACACACCCTAATTATTTCTATATTTGAACTAAAGGCATCTAAACAGTATAGGCAAAATTCCTCCCATTTCAGCACTTATCTCCTCTTAACTTTAATTAGGTCAGAATTTCACCTCCAGTAAAAAATGAAATGGTGAAAGAATGCAAATGATTAAAGAAAAATTGATGAATAAAACCTATCTGCAAATCAATGCTACAGATTTCTCAGGCTAGAATACACAGCAGTCAGACCTCCGCTGTTCCAAAGGTGGTTCGCTACAAAAACTTGCAGGACTTACCCCCAGGTATCAATAATGCTCATGATGAGCAAAGGCTTCTGAAAAGGGCTGTGAATTTGCAGAACAGGCTCTCTGTTTCAAGACCTTGAAACTCCATCCCAAATCACTGTATTCCAACAGCGACAAAACACCTCACTGCCTCCCGATACACTCATGAATAATTGCTTCTCTTAATTTCTGTTCATTTGTTTCTGCAGCAACAGCTAAATATCTTCTGAACTGGCGACAATAAAGGTATTGAAGGTGGATTACCAGAGATTAAAAAGGCACATTAAAATTAAGTACCAATTTATATTTGGAACCCTGGACAAGAATTCCATCAAAGACTGTTACTGGCATGTAACTGTTTTTCTTCTATATTAAACCATTTTAATGCAACACCTAAGTAAGTGATAGAAACCATGTCACTCTCTTCTTGAAAAATAAAAACTGTTGTGCTGACTCTTAAGGTGCCATCATGTATCATGCACTAGCCACAGAAAAGGCCTTTGCTCTCTTGGTCTCAGGAACCTGAGAAAAGAAGGGAAAGAGGTCCCTTATACATAGCAATGAACCAAGGATACTGCAGAAGCGTAATTCTTTTTGGCAGGATTCCCACTGTAGACCAAGTCTACAGTGAGGTTATTGCTGGAAGACATTAGTTTTATAATGGTGAATCACAAGCTGCTCACAGTTATTAGGTTAAAAGAATCATGACGACCAGGACTCATAAGCCACTGAAACATGAAAGATGCTTCTAATGTTTTTAAAAAGAAAGAAAAAAGTAACTGCCAAGATTCATTTCTTTCACACTCTTCGATATGAAGTATTTTTCTTTGCACTTATGTTGTCCTTCTTCCTAGAAATTGCCAACAATCTACCTGGCAACAAGATAGCAAGAACTGGAAAAACTCATTCTGTGATCCCTTTTCTAGAGAGATTCATCCTGACTGGCAAATAGTCCTATTGTGAGACACAGCAAAAATAATTACTGGTACCTGAGAAATAAGAAATTCCAGAAAATTTTGTTATACAGTTAAGAACCACATACTTTTATTTGATATTCCCCCAGTTCTTTTAACACAGCTAGGCAAAAACATATTTTGGCCCTTTTTTCCAGAACCCTGAAATATGTCCTACTATTATTTTCTTCCAAAGAGTTTTGCTGATTTATTCAGCAAAACGCTTAAGCATATGCTTACAATGAAAAATAGATGTCTTGTGGAAGCAGGGCCAAAACCATTTCCTCAGCTATTAACTTTTGCCTTGATAACTGCAGCTCTTTCTTCTTAAGCCTCTTTTTTTTTTTTTTTTTAAACAGAATGTAAATTATGGTAAAAATCTTTATCAAGAATTCTCCATTTTATTATCCTATGTTGTCTACAAACTCTATAGTCAAGATAGCTTGATATTTAATCATTACGGTCATTACTTGCTCTATAGAAGGAAAAACAGCCACATTCTTTACCTCCTACCACTAAGGAGTGTAATCCTATCCAATACCTAGTATCTAAGTCTCAAAATTGTTAATTTTAAAGAACTTATTTGAAAAGTAGCCATATGAAAACATTACAAACGATTTTTAAATTATGAAGTGGTCCCAGCTTAGAAATGATAGAAGCTCATTTCATAGGGACTGCAGAAATGAAACTAGAGGCATAAAATGACTTAGAAATGGCAGTATTTAAATAAGCATGTTTAAAACGTATTCTGATCAAGTCTTCCTGAACAAGTATTTTCTTTCTAATGGATAATAATCCTAATTAGCATTTACATTCGAAAACAACAAAATTAGAAGAAAAGCAGCAAAATGTTCAGTAAAATTATTTTAACAAACATCCAAAAGTACCTGCATATAGCTAATATAATAAATTGGTAGTGACTCCTTTGACATTCTTTTATTTTTACCAAACATTACTTGTCTATATGAAAGTTTTGGTGCTTGGTCTCTGTCCAAAGGTGGAAAAATTGGAATGACTGACAGAGTATCTGTCTTTTGGTGCTTGGATTTTGAGCGCTGTCAATGAGAACACTGCATTACCTGTCATTTTATTATGCGACTATAGAGCTTATGAAACTATTACCATATTAACACAGGAAAATAAATCTCCACTACATATTATATAATCAAGTTCCTTAGAATAATCATTTTCTTATTTCTAAAGAAAAGAAAATATCACACAAGACTAAAGAGTCAAGCAGAGCTTCTGCAAAAGCTGAATAAAACACAAGGGACGTGTCCGTTGCTCTGAAAAGCTGATAGACGAGAGGGAGGCAGCCAGAAAAAACACAGAGAAATAAAATACCCGGTTATTAATTTAAACAGTTTTCAGCTCCTGAAAGGCAACATTAAGAACAAGAGGACAATAGGAAAGAATCACAAACAACAATAGACTGGACAAAAGTAGCAAAAAACACCCACACAAGAAGCACGGCTGCCAAAAGAATTTGCGTATGACTGAAGCTGCATCAGAAAACCATTATAAGAATAAAATATATACATTTTATATAAACGGATTACTTTCAAGACTATCAAAAAAAATGGAGTCCAGCAGAAAGCATATGGTATAGTCTTTTTATAGAACAAAGACAACTTTTTATAGAACAAAGAAAATAATTGGATATATAATCTGCCTGATCTGTTTTACTCTTTCAGATTATATTATCACATTTCGGATGTGGGGTAAACATCTCTTCCAGAGGAGTGAATGCAGTACAGGAAATAACATAAATCATCAAAAGTATTATGTGGAACCATGAAAGAGCATGAATTTCAACATCATAAACAGGGATGTGGATGTTCCTTCTGGAGGCAGGACAGATTTACTGAAATCAGGAACACATCATTTGCCAAGGCTTGAAGAACATCATAACCAATGGACAAGACAACAGACCAAAGCTTGATGCCAGAACGCAGTAAAACAGAGAGCAAGTAAAGGCTGACCTTTTAACGTGCCTAAATATCCTTTGCCAATCAGAACATCAATATCAATCAGAAGTGAAAATATGCTCTACATCCAGTTAATGAAACACAGATTCACACAGAAAAAGCCTTCCTTTATGCCTTCCTTGAATTTCAAATTTTCATGCCTGGAATTATAGCCAGTCAGTGTTGGTGAAAGCTCTCTTTTCCTCTTTGCAGACTGGGCACATGTATATTTTCTCGGTATTTAAAAAAAATAGAGGAGGATAAGGAAGAAAAGAGTGAGAGAAAGCAAAAGCAAGCAGGCACATGAGAAAAAAACAGGTCTCCAAGACTGACGTACATCAAAAATTGAGATCATGCACAAAAATAAACTGAATCTCATAAATACTTCAATGATGATTTCCTCTTCTGTATGTTCAGTGTAACACCCCAGAACACAATTTAGGCGCAGCCTCAGAGAAGGAAGAAAGCAACACTTAGACCCTAAGGCCAACCATTAGGAGGGAACAGCTATGGTGGAGCAGGTACAAAGGATGTTTCTCCACTCCCTCCCACGCAAATGCAGTCCTCAGTCACGCTGGTTCTTCAGAGGCTTCGTGACCAAACGGATCTTTCCACACCGCGTCCTTTCATCATTGCACAGAGTGGAGTCAAGGCCAGGGCTGCTGCAGCGCAAAACCGGCTCACAGGCCAGAACAGACACAGACTTATTATTGCAGCCAGTCAATCACACCTCACATCGAGGGAAAACTTTGTGCCAATCTGGGATATTTTAGGCAAGTACAAGAAAGCCTTCAAGAAGTTAGGGGCCATCTGTTCGGAAAGTACGTGAGGATATGGCACAGCTTCTCTATATGCTAATGCTGCAATAACAACGGTGGTAAATAAACATCCCATTCACACTGAAACAACAGGTCAGAACAACAGTCTGCTTCAAACACAGTTGCCTTAAATCACATATTGCTTGGCTCTGTACCATAAGCCCTTTAAAATCTTTTCCACTGTTAGGGAAATTAGCATGATGCAAAAGAAATCACTGAGAATACTGCTGAAAAAAAGCATACTAAAGGAACTACAGTTTTAAGAGCGAAATAAGATTCCTGTGATAAAATTAAAATGCAAATCTTCCCATCATCTATACAATTCTTACACAGCTCTTCCCGGGATGTCAGAATGCCAGTGCACTTCCCTAATTCTCCATTACAACCAGCTGAAGGAGATGCAGTTTCTAAACCCTGGATCTGATGACCTGGTAACTCTGTTGAATAACAGAGTATGATTGCATCTGTTCTCCAGAAACAATCTGAAATCACGGTCATTTCTCCAGGTACAATTCTCCTCTATACCTGAAACTGTTGCTGGGGGCACTGGCTGGACATTTCCTTCAAGAAGTTTCTCTCCTCTGCCTCTCTTCATTCTCACTATGTGTACACACACACACACACACACACACACACACAAGCTCTCAATAACAAACATACTATTTACTTGTAATTATATTTAATTCTCATATATTACTATGATTCATGGCTAAAAGCCCACATAACAAATTGCCTCTCAGACTTCTTTCACTTTGTTGTGAAAAAGTAGCATCTTTTCCAACAATTACAATCTTGCAGTAACAGAGTATTTTTCCTCTCAAGCGTCTGATAAAATGTTACCTTCTACATCTAGAGAGAGGTAACTCAATCTGAGATGACTGGATTTCAGAGGCGCACTGCAAATCATGCAGAAACCCGTTCCTCTGCAAGGCAGGTTCTCAGCTTGTGCAAAAAAAAAAAAAAAGCTTTTTAATGGTGCCTGGATAATTTCATCCAACTGACAACGTGGTTCTCCATTTTTTTCTGCATATTCACAAACTTGTCAGACCAGAAACACAGTATACACACCGGAAAGCTTGTCTTTTCTTCCCCTTAGCCACCATTATTTAAAGTAGCCTTTTTCTACATTTCCTAAAAATAAACATCTTCAAGTTCCCAAGGAAGAGCCATTATGTAAAACTGGGTATTTGGAAGCTTGTAAAAGGATCTGGGATGGGATAAGATGAACTTGGTAGGCACAACCACTTTTTGTTAACATATTTGCAGAGTAGGGCTAAAAGCATGAAAATTCTTTTTCTTCTCTTGAGCTAGAAGGATATAAAAAAAAAAAAAAAAAAAAAAAAAAAACCACACAGCCCACCACTGTCCTAAAAGTATACACTAGTTGGTTCTCTAATTTCCATAACTTTCCTGCAACCGCTGCTGTATTTCTCCTAGAGCCCTGGGTCCTTCAGGTGGCCCAAACTCATTTTAAAGTGCATTTTCTAATGGAGAGTTTTGGCAGAAAAACATCTTTTCAGAGAGGAGCATCCAACCAATGGTTTATGTAATAGCAAACACAGCACGTGAGCCCTCGATTTCTTGCCCTTGCCTCCAAAAACTTTTACTTGCTCCTGGAAGGGTTGTATTGCTTCAACCCAACACTGACTCGCAATGAGGAGTACATTATACTTGCCTGTGATTCTCATAGCTCTTCAGGCAGTACCTCTAGACATAAAATTTAATTTTCTGTAATGTCTTATGGATTTATGACATTTGCTAGGATAATTAGCTGTTAAACTAATTGCCAGACTTCATTTGCATTTACAGATGGTATAATACCTCATACACCTTCCTATCTGCATGCCCTATTTTTTCCACTTACTGCAAGAATAACATTATTTGTGAAGAACTGTGATACCATTCAATAAACATTATTAGCAATACAAATCAGAAATACAGTAAAATCCTCTTAATTAGGACACCCTAGCAAACAACTTATTGTCCTCATTATATGACTGTATTAATTAAGAGAGAAGGTTATTTAAAAATAAAACAGCATGGGAAGATTTAAAATAATAAAGTAAAATAAGCATTCATAAGCAAGCACAGGAAGAAAATTGATATTTCTTGCATTTCCCTTGATCTTTAATCAAAATATATTTACAAAGTTTCTACCTTCTTCGTTCCTATTTAGGAAGTTCTAGTTTAGCACTGGTGGAATAGATCCTTGCTTACCACAACTTACAAAGATGTCACAAGGCACATCACCACCTGCCACCTTATCAGTGCCATGACTTCCTCTTCCAAGGTGGGAAACGCTGCAGGTTATTCCCCACTGCAACTGAAACGACAGTTGTCAGAGCTCAGATGATGCTCGGAGCTGTTCAGCCCCTCTGCCTTGCCACTACTGCCGGAGCTAATTGGAGGCTCTATGCTGTACTGCACGCCATGCACAGATACGCATCACCTGAAGACGCTACATCTTAAACTAAACTTAAGGCCGTGTTCGGAGGAGGCCTGTGCCGTGCCTGAAAGGCCCTAGTGGAGGCGTTTCCCCGCTTAGCACCGTGACAGCAGCTGGGGGGTCACAGGCCCTGCCACTTTACATTGTCTGTCAGATGTCATGTAAATGTCAACAGGCTCTGTTTCTCGCAGTCAACTTCTGTCTCTTGCTTTGCACAACAAGCAAACTGCCAGCGTCAACAGGCAGGAGGTTTCACATTAAAGGCTGCCTGCAAAACCACCCCCAGGCTTCTCTTAGCCACAAGAATTCTGGCAACTCGCAGTTGCTAAACTTGAAACACTTTAAAAAATCCCCTTGAAGTAAAAAGCAGATCAGTAAGACATCGTAATCACTGCCATCATTCTACTGGAGATGCTGTAACAAGGACATAGAGGACTTGACCCTACAAATTACAGATCTAGATAAATCAATAGGAATGAAATGAAAAGAAAAATGGGCTGACTTCTCTTTTTAAATGCACTGGCACAAATCTCTTATTAAAAATCTATTCTGCATCCTGCTCACCTCCCAACTACAGCAGTTCTAGGGCAAGCTCTTGTTATGCTCGGCGTGCTCCCTTGGAGGTGCGCAGAGTTCCTAGAATTTAACGTGTTCCTTACTGTCTAAACGTTTTGAAGAGGCTTTCAAGATTATTAGATCAGGTTTCAAAAAGATTCCTCCTCCCATCCACCCCCGCTGCTGGCTTCTATGCCAGGTCTAAAAAGTCAGGGAGAAACAGCAATGTGTCGTTGTATGGCTGTATGGCCATGTTGTATGGCCAGATAGTCACAAATGATAACCTGCTTGACTCAGTAAAGTGATCTGAATGTCATGAAGCCATCGACTGTGTAGGCAAGGTCAGGAACTCGTTTTTGGGAAATGAGCAAAATTTTTCCACCGGAAGAAACTCATTTGTTTCCAGGCTTTAAAAATTTATCATAATTTAACTGGGATAAACAATCATTAAAATATTTACCAACACTACTCACTAAATACTATAGTACTAACTGCAAATACAGCTTTGCAAACTTCCTGGCAAATATGCTATGTAGCAACTGACACCATTTGTTCCACTTTTCTAGGCACAGACCAAAGCAAAGCAGTCCTGTACAAGCACATTTTGCATGGGGAGATGAAAACCCAATTCACCTCTATATCAAATATCAGGAAAAGTATTTCGCACAGAATATCCTGCTTCCAGAAAACCGTTTATGCAGGTAACTTGAACATGCTGTGCATTTGGAGATTTATTTGTGACTCATGGAGGACCGTGATAATGCAGGTTGTGCCTTTTGCTGTGCTCACGTTAGCAAGCAACACTCAGCTGCCCTCAGAGCAGACCTGCCAGTTGGTAGGGAAGATCCAACACTTTCTTCAAGAGTTTGATTTTGGGCTAGATTTGGATGAGTTCTGCAGCCTGAAGGTCGCTAACAGTTTGAATGCACTGAAGGAACTCCAAAAACACGTCCTCTCACCCAAAAAGGATTCCTTTCTTGGGCTCTAAAACTTATGCCCCAGGAAGAGCCAAACATGAGTAGATTGGGAAACCATCAGGAATTTTGTTTCAAAAAAGCATTCCTGCTCCAAGCAGAAGCACGATGGCAGAAGTATCCCATGCATTTGCAGCAGGTATGAAAAACACATTTCCCTCTTGGCCAAAAGAGGAATTTGATACGGCAGCATATCACTAGATCTGACGATGCTGGACTACATTAGTTCCATGGTGATTTAACACTTCAGGTCTCTCGCTGATAACACCCTAAAATGGAATTCACTCTAAGAATAAAAGTGTTAAGCTTCAAATCTTCTTTAACTCCCCATTCTTAACAGGCATGTGATTTTTCACAGTAGTTTATGAACAGGCTACATCATTTCCCACAGAAAAGGACGCTCTGTTTAGACATGCTGACATCTTCCACAGCAATACTTTACAGAAATATTTTACATTTTGCACTAAATCCCAATTGACAGAAGTAATCCCAAACGTTTCACTCCCTAATGAGCATCTTCACTGTTACGTTTGAAGTCTCATGACATTTCAGCATGCGTCATGATTTGGGGGCCTGCTGCATTACCTGGAGCACCAGGCACTGGCGCAGCGCAGTCGGTCGTGCTGGAGGAGACCTCACAGACCGATTTGTTACCTTGCCACAGAGGCCATCTAAGGCCCGCAGCACAAGCCAGCTGGAGCAGTTTCCGTGCGGCGCAGACACCGGCCCACTCTCCAAA
This sequence comes from Nothoprocta pentlandii, assembly GCA_013398315.1. Classification (NCBI taxonomy): domain Eukaryota; kingdom Metazoa; phylum Chordata; class Aves; order Tinamiformes; family Tinamidae; genus Nothoprocta; species Nothoprocta pentlandii. Next base: position 3,235,089 of record VZSG01000016.1, on the reverse strand, counting down.
AATTAGGATTCAGAGCTACAAAGCAGGGCTGAGCTGCTACAATTTACAAAATGCCTGCGCCTCAGCTGTACCAGCATGCTGGGCTCCTTTTGGCAAATCATACTGGCTTTCTGCATCTCAAACTGTTTTTATTTGCAAACTGGAAAGGAATTTTCCCTTCCTCACCAGAATGATAAATACTTCCATGACAGACGCAGATATTATTGTTTCATTGACGAAGACCACATAAATTACACAGCCAGAAAACAATAGCTTCACCAGCTGCTGAAGTTGAAGCTAAACTGATGAATTTTTTGTTCTAACTAATATTGAAGGAAATAGTATTTCCTCTACTTGAAAAGAATTGGTTTATCCAGTGTTTGAAATAGCTACTGAATTTATTTCATTTGTGTGTGTATTTTCCCCTCCCCCATACATAGATTAGGATACAACATTTAGATTATTCTAAATGAAGATGATTAATATTATTTAACTATATGAGCCAAACTTTTAAGCGCAGCCACCCATGATAATTTTATTTAGGGGAATCTAGCACTAATACTGTTTACCCAGACTTGCACAATTCTGCATGTACAGAGTCTACGGTTACAGCATCAGGCTTTTAAAATTGCTTCTGTGAATATACCCAATAAGTATGCGATGCAACAAAATGCAGCATTTTGTAGCATATGGCATGCAAAGCTGTGAAGCAAAGGGCATGCCTAGATCTCAGCTGGGGTATGCCACCTAGTTTGTTCCATAACATTTATTTAACCATATGGCTCACCGTAGGTGGCAAGTCACCAATAAGAATAGGTGTGTATTACCTCACCTGAATTTATGACCCACACAACAGAAAGCTGCAATCATTTCTTTTAGTTGCAGATTCAATGTCAATTCTGTGTGATAAACTTACTTAGTGTTTACCACAAGAAACAAGCTGAAAGTCTGCATCATACCTTCATGTGACAAAATACTCAGTTATATGGAGCACTGTTTAAATACAGTATTTGGAGAAGACAGTCTGATCTATAAATCGAGAACAATATAAAGCATGGAACAAGGATAATTCCTTTTAAAAATACAAATTCACAGTATCTGACCAATAGCAAATGTTATTTTCCAACTTCTTTCAAAACAAACTCTCACCCATCCTGGGTTATTTCTTAGTGAAATAAACTGGCAGTTTTTTCCCAGACCTGGCTCTCCAACGCTGCTATTTCAGAAGGGCTCGGCCCATGAATTAGATCTTCTCCCTTAAGAGTCTCTCACCTGCTTTCCACCTGGCTACTGTAATAAACTCTCAGTTTCAAAGAGTCCTCAGGGCTTATTGGATTTCTTCCCTGCAGGAACAGAGATCTACAGAAAGGCCTCTATTTCAGACAAAAACCTCCAGTGTGTTATAATATTACAAATACCCTCTAAATCTTCATAAACCAGAAGAGGCCCAAATGTTGCCTTCTCCACTCCCACTCCCCCAGCTCTTCTAATCTTTTCAAACACTCCTTTTCTGGATATTCTCTGAAATGCCTTGCCCTGAAAAGTGGAAACTCCTCAGTTCATCTCTCTGAAATACACAAAACAGACAAAAAACAATTCTTCAGAACTGTGGTGAACTGAGCTGGCATTTCAGTAGCTGAAATAATCCCTGGAAATATTTGCTAGAACCACAAACAATTTTATTAGGCAAACATATGAAATATAGTAACAGCTCAATCTTATTCTCATTGGAGTCATTGTACCATTTACTTAAGTAGGAAGCAGATCAAACACTGGATGTTTAATAACCCAAGCTCACTGCGCTGCGTGCGAGCAGCGTTGGATTAAGCGGAGGTACCTGCGCAGCGTGCGGAGCAGTTCTGCACAGGCACAAGCGCAGCCTCGCTCCTGGCAGGATGGAGATCCCGGGAGCAACTTCCGTGCAGCAGGAATGGCTTGTGCAGGCTCGGCTGCTGCTGGGGAGGTCTCTGCCAGCTCTTCCCAGAGCTCAACTCTGGGTTTGGGAGCACCCTGCGCGTTGCACCATCAAGCAAGGCCTAAACACAGCAACAGATGAGCACAGCTCTGGGACAGCCTTTGAGTCCCAGTACAACTTGAACCTTGGGGGTCTTTAGTGTCAGCTCGCGGCAATCCATGGGCCCACACAGTTACAAATTCAGAGGATCACACAGAGCCACATTTGGTTTCAGTGAACCCAGGCCAAAGTAGTGTTTTTGTAGATTTTAGCTTCACTGAGATATTTTTGTAATTATATTTGCTTTTACACAATGATAAACAACAGCGGACACGATGTATACATCTTGCCTCTAACTTCCATCAAGCAGATGCTTGTCAAACACCTCACCACTACTACACAGATAAGTGGCCAGAATGGTACAGAGATTTCCAATCTTCGTAATACTTTCTAACCATATGCCTTGATCAATTTGTATGCAGATCTCTTACCTCATAAGAACTTCTTTGCACCGTTAGCCCATACTGTTGAACTGAATCCAGTTTAACAGAAATGAATAGAAAACTATCTTTTTAAAATTTGAATAGTGATAAAAATGCAAATTAAACAAATGTATTTTTTAGAGTAGCCTGGAGGTATTATGTGCAATTGCCAAGTCAGAAAGTGACATATAGTTATAAAATAAACTTTTTAAACATTTGTAAGAATTACACAAACAGTTAACTAAACTAAACTGACTATACATATAGACTTAAATTATATGATATCTCAAAAGCTGATGTAAAAACAAGGGACAAGGGAAATAAAAGTCTGTGGTAGGTTAGAAATACAGCACCTCCTCTCCTCCTCTTCTCACCATCCAAGGCTTGAAGTTACTGCACACACCACGTAGATAAGGGATCTTAAAATTTATGTCAAAAACAATTATGGACAACATTATTCATTGTAATATACATATGATAGTTGTTTTAATGACTATGAAATCTGCATCTAATGCATGAAATACATGCACATTATATATTTGAAAGACAATCCAAAAATATTTCTCAATAAACTAAAACACCTATATTTCTTTTCTATGTTATGAATCATTTCTCTGATTGATCTAGGTTGTACGTTAAAATACTGCATATATATTCCTCATTACGCAGTTATTAAAATGAGCTGGGATTTTGCTTTTGCTTAAAAAATAAAAACATTTTATGTTGGTTTTGTTACCACTTTAAAAAGGTACAATATGTTATAATATCCTACTTGGGGAAACGACTTGTCAAATCACACAATTCTAAGATGAATGAATTATTTGCAATAAACAATCCCAATTACTTGAGCTTTCAGAAAAATTTAGTATTACATTCTACATAGATCAATGCTGATTTAGATGAATAACTGTAAAGAATGCAAAACAGAAGTTCAGAGCAATATGGAGCAGGAATACAACAGAAAAGGTTAAACAGCACTTATGATGACAAAAGGTTTAACCTGGTACATCTTCCATTTTTGTCACCCAACATATAAACATGGAAGATAAATGACCTTGTTTATGTAAATGTAACTATTCACAGCCCTCCTTGACAAATTCAAATGACAACCATGAAAGTCAAATTTTGAGCAAGCATGTTCTAACTACCTTAGGCAAAGTATATCTCAGACATTATTCATCTTTTACGTAAAAATGTGGCTTGGGCAATGTTTATCACACAGTCTCCACAGACTCCATTACTATGTTTCAGGTTTTTACAGACATTAACTTAGACTGAGAGACTACATTAAAGTGGTAAATTAAAGACTGTTTTATTTAAAGAATTGTTCAATGATTCATTCTCTTCTAGTCTCCTCCGTGGGCTCATTCTCTTTCTTAAATATTTGACTCCTTCCTATTACTACCATAGTAGCACCAAGGCTTGAGTTCAGCCTTAGATATCCCAACAGGTAATTTTTTCACTGGAGTTTCCTATGAGCTTTGTACAAAATCTGGGCAGTAGAGACGAAGGAAGTGACAAGATCTTCAAATCGAAGTTACTCTCCTTCCACAATAGGCCCATGTCTCTGACCTACTGGCATCTTCTACTAGACACTTTCATGACTCATGAAAGAGTCTTATGTCCATGGAGGGAGTTAAGCCCATCAGTGAAAGTTCTAACTTTAGACGACATAAAGCACATGAAAACTCTTTAGACACTAATGTAAAGAAATGAAGGATGCCTACATTTTAAGATGTACATTACCTTGATGTCTTTACCTAAATCATCTTAGTTTTCTCTGTAGAGGCCACCTCAGAACTCACTCCCTGGAAAGGAGGAGTCTCTAAACTTCACTACTGTCATGAATGGATGTTAAACTGCAGTTGCTGCATGGTATCTGCTATTCCGTTTGTCTTCCTTACATTTCAGTAATTCCTTACATTTCCTCAGTAACATACCAGGAAGTGATATTTGAAAAGAAAATCTCCTTCTCAATATCCTAAAATAATAATAAAATAATCTTAGTTAACAATTCGTATTTAAAGATATATTACCACTATATATTATCACAGAATTAATAATACTTTTGACTAGGACAGTATAACTATCCTGTGGATACTCTTACTCTGAAGTTCTCCTTAAGAAATAAAGCCTTTGCTATAAGTCAAAAAAAAAAAAAAAAAAGCTGAAATATTGGACCTGCTTTCAAATGCTGAAATAAAGGCCACACAGTCACAATCTTAATTAATAATCAATGCACTTGAGCCTACGCCCGGTCCTAATGTTCTCACGGCAGATGGAATGGTTTAAAGGCTTTTTTCAGTGCCCTTAGATGTGTCTTATACTTATCACACTCCATAGGGTGGAGATGCTAATGATGAGAACAACTGAACTACTTTCACATCCTGTAAGTAAAGAAAGATCGCACAGAATAAAGGGAAAATCTCATTGCAAATGGAAGAGGGAAGCATAAGAATTGGGGGGGAAGGCAGCAGGTAAAGAAGAAAAGAATTTGTACAAAAGCTAAGGGCAAAGCCAGGAAAGCACAATCACATAATCATCTCTGGAAAAGTGTAATTTAGCCAGTTAAAAGTCTTCATTGCATACTCTTTACAGTTTTCTCATGCTAAACAACTTAATCGCTGAAGAGACAAGGAACTCAAATGTAGAGCCAAGCAACCTTTGGTCCTAACCTTGAAAGTGGTTGAGCTCATGCCATATTAAGGGGCATAGAAAAACTGTAGTGAATCCAGCTGAAGACCTGGCTCCAAGAACAGCAACTTCTCTGCAATGAGTTAAAGAGCAAACATAAGGGACTTACTATCCTAAGCTGTACAGAAGAAATACCTGTTCTATTCACAGGAAAACACTGCCTTTGCTTTGCAACACAGGAAGGGATAAAACCATCCTGTGTCACAACAGCAGCAGCATCTCACACTAGCACCTAGTGGAGTAAGGAGGGCGACCACATTGCAAATCGGGCCAAGAAGAGTACAACAAGAGCAAAGCGTTTCTCTAGATTTTTAAATAAAGCATGTAAGAACAAAAACAGTAATGGGACTAAAGCCTCAGGAATCACTAGAAATAATATAAGTCCTTCAATGAATGATTCCTACAATAGTGGAAATGAAGATTTTTGTGTTCAAAGGCATAGTGTACCTATCTACCTACCTATCACTGGAAAAAATCAACTCTACAAATGTGGTGTCAGCTCTGAACCATCATTACTATCACTAACCACATAGTAGTCTTTAATGCCATACATTTCCCACACATGGCACATTTCAGTATCATTTTACTAAAAGCCTGGAGGTACTGAGCAGTTCAGCCATGTGGTTTCACACGAGAGGAACTATCACAGGTGCTGTGCAAGCAGCGATATTTCAGCCTATGTTGGTGACCATATCACTGCAGCAAGTGCATTTGCGGTACTAAATGTTCAATCCACCTACCGGCAGGTCAGTGAGTGGAGAAAAGCAATCTTTATAAATAGCCCTTTGGGAAGACAGGGCTTGCAGTGAATTTGGTGCTCCTTGGTATATTGCCTACATCCTAAAGAAAAGGAGTGGGAAACACTAAAAGGACTGACAGAAGATAAAGTCATTGTGGATGACAATCTAGTACATGAGTCTCATTAAGGAACCCCTTAAAATTCCTCAAAGCCTACCTCATGAGATGCAGAGTATGGTAGCCTTTAATACATCTCAGTAAAATGCAGGTCACAAATGTAGGAGCAAGTAAAGGAAAGGAGCATTTGGTCAGATTTAAATCATGTGAAAGAGAAGCTGTTAAAGTGCACCAACCTCTTAACACAGGCAATGCTCAACTCTCTAGCAAAAATTTTATTTACATTAGCAGAAATGAACAGTGCATCCATGAAAACTGGGAGCTAAGGGGAAAGTGATGAATGGTTTTCAACATGGTTCTCTAAGATCTTTCAAAATCTGAAGCCTGTGTCATCCTCCAAATCAATGTAAAGCTTTAAAACGATGTAAGAAAACAGTATCTAATGGTACCTCACAAGTAGGGCTCACAAGCATACCCACAAACATCGGGTACCATACTTACAGAGAGAAACTCCAGATAACACTGACTGAGGAAGCTAAGACCAATGCAGCAGTATCATGCTCAGCTACAAAATGAGAGCGTGCACCACTGTTTCCTCCGTCAGAAGTTTCATTGGATGTACACAGCAGCTCTGCAGCACTTCCTCAGATCACATTCTTGGCAAACCACTGGCTCCTTCAGCGCCAAGACTCTAGTACATGATCTTAGGGATACATTTATATGACTTGGAAGCATTCTGGAAGACCTCACCAACTAATCACTTTGAACCTAGAAGAAATCAATGACTTGCACTTAGCTGATTAAAGCAATTTAACAGGTGCTCCTTCTGCTTCTCTTTCATGTCACCAACAGAGAGCGAATTCTGGCAATCAGGTCAATCACATTTTGGAATACATTCCACCATTAGGAAGAAAGTACAGCAATTAAAGCCTCCATTACTGGTGTGGTAGCCAGGAACACAGACTTGACAAATTTAATTCAAAGCCAATTACAAGTAAGAATATTAAGAGGACGGGATAAATCCGCTTTCTGTATCTTACTGTTCTACTGCCTGCTCTGTCTCTTGTTATCTTTGTGAAGCCTTTTAATTAGCTTCTTTTTAGGAAGGAGGAAGTAAAATTTCATACATTTAATTTCTCCTAAGATAGAAATATTATTGGTCAAGGTTTCACACTGTGTTTGTAGGGTCTAAGTAAATGGAACCTGAATTAACATAAAACACAGCTTGAGCTCTTATACTCCATCTTACTCCAGCACTTTTTTTTTTTTTTTTTTTTTTTTTTTTTTTTGCTTTTTTTTTCTTTGGCTTTTTACACACAGGAATCATAACTACCCTGTGTCCCACCACGGTATCTGAATAAGTACAATTTCATTTCAGTATAAACTTCAGATACTGTCTCTCAGCAGGCACTTCCTGCTCACCTGTCTCATACAAACCCTGACTCACTGTGGCCCTTCTCTTTAGGCAGCTACTCATCCTACTTGAAAAAATGCTAAAGTTTTTTTTTTTTTTTTTTTGAATAATAAATGTCTCGTGATTATTGCCCTGGCAAAGCATTTCTCAAGTTGATGTAAATATGCAGAGGATGAGGCTGCTGGCAGTGTTTGCATGAGTGCTGAGCATCTCTGTGTTGACGTGTGGCCAGCTGCATATACGTGCATGTCATATATGTGTGCATGCTGTATAGGTGCGCTTGCATAGGTGCTTACACAGCTCCTCAGCCCTGCTAGTGCCGGGACGAGGCCGATGGGCCCTTGCTGGGTAGGGCTGCTGCAGCCCCAGGTCTGCTCGCACCCGCTGCTCCCACCGTCGGGCTTCCTATCAAGCCTCTCTAGCTACACCACTTGACTGGGGTCCATGCAGGAGGCCAAGGAAGATACTGAGAAATAACTTTGAATTCTTCCTAGACAGTGAGAAATGGAACCATAACTACCACATCGGTCTACTTGCAACATACCCACCAAGACCATTTTCCCCAAAGGCATATTCAAAACTGATGTACAAATGCTAGTGCAGCCAAGAAAATATACAAGTTATTGATGTCAGCTACAGATGAAGTACTATTTCCAATTCATCATAATAATGGCAACTCTGTCATTTAAATGACTCAATCCAGTTGCAGATGAACAACATGGGATTAAAATTGAAATCATTTAAAGCAGAAGTGATATTACAAATAAGTAAAACAGCTTGAGTTCCTCAAAGCAAAAGGTCATCTCATTTGTAGGCAAAAATACAGGTCACATCATCCCAAAGTTTAGGGGGCTGCTAGATTATTTAGTTATGATTTTCTTTTTCTCTCCCCTGGCAATATCTCCACATTCAACCACTTATTGCTTGTTAGGACATACCTTTCCATCCTAGTAGGGGTCATCTGCCATCTCTGTATAAGTATACTTACAGTGAGTAAAAAGCATAGAAACAACAGCTCCGACCCCGATTTTCGCAGAATTTCACATTTGCCTTTCTCATTCAATGCTTGTTCTCTTACAAGGAAAAAAAAAATTGCACAAAACCATAGGACTCAGTCCCTGTATCTTCAAACAGAATAATGAGCAGTCACTGGGGCTCAGGTTATCAAAGATGATGCAAAAATCTGGCAGGAAGCCTTCAGTAAAAATTCCACTCATCATACACAAAGGTACTACAAGGAGACCATTTCTGAAAGAGAAGGAGCTTTGCTGGTACAACACAAAATTCTGCACAACCTTTTCCGATTTTTTTTTACAATATAAGATATCTTCAGTTCCATTATTCTTCACTGCTAGACACATCTGCTGACAATATGGAATAAAAGTGGTAAAATCCATTTGAAGTTTTACTACTGGAAAATAAAGAGCTGTTTCAGCTACTGAAGTAAAGGGTTAATCATTACAGATTATACATCATAGAACTCACACTACTACTTACATGTTGGTAGACTTTTATTCCACAAACAAAAACTTCATATTCAAGACCTGCTTTGCAATATTCTTGACTATTTTTACTTTAAATGATGATTTTATCAGTGGCTACCTGCAGTCAGTTCAAATACCTTTATTTTGCCACTTGGAAGTTTTGCTTTAAATGAAAGTTAGACATATTCCTTAGGCAAATTCATACCAGCTCTTAAGCATATATATCAGACAAAATGAATGCTCGCTCAATATTTTGCGTATTCTAATGTGTTCCTCCCCAAAGAAGAACAATTAATGACAGTTAATCTGTTATTTTGTATTAAGGTTAAATCCTTAATAGACACAAGAAAGGGCCCTCCCATGCACCTTTTCTTACCCATAAGAAATTAGCAAAGAGTTGTTTTCCCCTCACTTATCAGAAAGGAAACCAGCGTCAAAACAGTGAATTTTTCTGTCAAACCCAATTCTCATTCTCTCACTAGCCCTGAGGAAATGTAGACTCATTTCCAGTTCTGCTGCAGACATTCATTATGACCTTGAGTAAATAATTTAATCTCCCTCCACCCCCATCACCGCATGAGGGAAGGAGAGAAAAAATAAAAAGGGAGAGTTCTTCATGTGCCTCCTTGGGGCATTTCAGCTGTGAACTTTTGGGGCCAAGGACTGGTATATACGACACAGCTGTGTAATGCTCCATACAAGTAACCTGCCGTACCTCCTGGGACAGCCAGGCACCAACGTGAAGCAAATGATGGTCTGCACCACAAACCCGTTCCTATTTGCACTTGCTGAAGAGCTCTACCGTGAAATTGTTTGCATAGCTACTAAAACAGCGGCAATCACTGCCCATATCTGCTTACAAATATAGAAGTATTTACAGGCTTTTGGCAAAGTAGTCTCAAATTAGCAATCCTTCATACTACAGCAATCTGATGCAAAAAGTAATTGATAAAAAGGCTATGTAGTTCAAACCCCTCATAATTACTCACAGATGCAGACCAGTCTAAATTTAATGTCTCAAGTGCTCTAAGCTGCCTCTCATCAACTTCAACACTGCCATTGTCATCAGTCTTTGATACACTAGAGGAAATTGAAATAATTTGGAATCAACACCAGGACTTCAGAAAAAGCACTAATACACAGTCAGTCTGTGAGTGTCCTGTGTGATTAGTAATGGAGCAATTTAAATGAGCTGGTCAGGCACATGATTTACATCTCATTGGTAAGGGTGTGAATTCAAAATGAGGAGCCCCAACTTCATAGCTGACTATTTCACTCTGCAATTTGAATGGCAAAAGGTTTTCCTTTGCCAGAGTTCTTCCCTGAGGATTAATCTATAGACTTCACAGTTTATCCCAGAGCAAATTGTAAAGCTTGTGCAAAAAGTGAAACCAATGTTTCAGAAAATCATGTAAAAAAAGGACCCCAGAACACAGGATCAGTGAAGCCTGAAGGCAAAGTCTATTTTAAAAATCAGTTTGCTTTAAAGACTACTTGGAAAATAAGAGCCACCCTCAAAAAAGGGTACAGCCTTGAAACCTACCACACAGTACTGCAAATAAGGGTCCGAACAACATAAAAAATCCTCAGATGGCAGCTCCGTATCAGGAAGCCTCTCTTCAGTCCACTTCCTGCTTATTATGCATCACCGTGACAATTAACAGAGAACTCTCAGAAAAATGCAAATCCTGTAGTTTACGTCGAGGACGAGATTAGACCAGTAAAACAATCAATTTCTTGCATCTAACATTTCATGTCTCTTACTGCTATACAAGGTAGAATACAGCAAAGCAAACAACAGAAAAGTGTTCTTAAAATAGCAATGCTTTTTTTTTCCTCCAGAAAAAAAGCATCATGTCTACAACTTATACATAGATTGAACTTGGCAGCATGAGCATCTGAAACAAGCTTGAGGGTTCGCAATGCCACCTTAATGCACTGCTAGAAAATAATGCTAATAAGGATTCCAGAAAAGCACAGGAAGAAACTGCCTTCAGTTTCCCTGAAGGATCCATCACAGTACATTGGGGACGCTTTATCAAAACGCCTATGAGACTTTCTTGATACCATGGCAACTTCTTTTTGCATTTTAGCAAACTTTCCTTGGAAATTAGCAAAACTGAGAATTAATGCAACGTGAAAATAAAGCACACTGCAACCAGAAGAAGAAATTTTAGCATACTGTTAGAAAAGATGCCTTCCTCTTGAGATTCCTTTCCGTCAAAGAGAATTACAAAGCTAAATCTATTAAATTTATTTTGCATTTGGTAAGGACTTTGTTTTGCACACTACCAAAGCCATGCACACATGTGCATATTGAATCTTACTTTCAAATCTCCCAGAGCAGCAGCCAAGTAATACACGGAGAAGGGCAAGAGAGAGATTTCTGGCACCTCTCCCTCCGTACTCGTAATTCCTGGAGCGGATGGCAGTCCGTGTGGCATGGGCTCAAGCCTGTCTTCAGCTGTGCTGGGTGGATGGCGCTGTGGCCTTGGTGCTGCAAAGCAGCAAATTCCAGGGGAAGCATTCCTGACACAAATCCTGCTTGGCTCACGTCTACCTTGCACTTCTGATATGTTCTCTCTTCTAGGAGAGGGATGATAAGTGCGAGAGATAAACCACGGAAAAGTACTTGACCTCATCTACAATATGCCAGGGGAATCCCAAATATTCCAAAGCAGTGAGAACAGCAGTGGTGTTTATGCTGGCAAGCGACATGGGCCCCTGCATCCCGCCGGCGCACACCAAGAGCTGCGGAGCCGCGGGAGCTGCGGGGAGGCACACGGCAGGGCCGGTGCGCAGCACCGTCCTGCGGGGCGTGCAGAGCGCTGCGTGCGCCCTGCCAAACAGGGAACCTCCTTAGTTTAAAAGTTTAAAAGTTTAAAAGCTCAGCTAGGCTGCGCTGGTCGGACAGCTAATCCTGAATGAACACTCAGAAAAATGCTAATCATACCCACTCACAAGGAACTGTTTAACCACCATCACCTGTCCTTTCAGAACACACATTTTTATATGCTATGGAAAAGCGACTACGTGAGGAGTCCACAGCTTTTGTTAATCTTGCACTTTTAAAAATAACTCATTTAAAAATAACATGACTCAAAAAAACACACAGTTTAGAGAGAAACATTAAAAGTCTCCTCAATCAAGTATGTTATGCTTGGTTTAAACGTTACATACATTTAAAATGATTTTTTAAATATATATATATATATATGCTATTAAGCTTCCAAATTGAAATACGGAATTTGAAAAAAAATAAAACACATTCTAAATGCTGTTATAAAAATTCCTTCCTGCACACATTTACCAGACTATTCTGTGCTCTAGATAACACTTTAATCTTAAAAATAAAGTCAATTACCATCACTGGAAAATGGTACAGCTGAATGTTCCCTGGAGAGAAAGACTTTTTGTCAAAATAGTTTGTGGAAAGAATTGCAATATAATGACAGAAATCCCATTAAGGTGTTATATTTTATGGGAACCAATAACTACTACGTGAGCAGAAAATTCAGTCACATTGTTAATGATTTAATTGAAGTTGTTCCTTAAAAAAAGGAATTGCAACTTATAATGAATTATAACTAGCCATGATACTAAATTAACAGTTTCTCAGAAATGAAACTTCCATGAAATTCACTCTGAATTCCCCATTCACTGTGCGAGGGTGCCGGGGCAGTGCTGGTGGTTTGGCTGGCCTCCATCGGAGCTGCTGCAGCTACAGCAGCAAATCACCCGGGCAGCCAGGGAAGGCACAGGCTGAACAAAAAGGTCAGGAGACATGAGGGAAAAGAAAATGGGGAGGAAGCAAAAGAGAGAAAAAATGAAAAAAACACTACAGTAAGAAAGGGGGTGTACACAAAGATACTTTGACAAGAGAAAAAACAGGAAGCACCGCTGAGGAGAGCGAGTGTAGGTGTTAAACACAGGTATGGCCACATATTCGGAGATAACCAACCTGAGAAGGAATATTCCGCAGTGATTCAGTTATGCAGCAGTTGTCTCTCTCCTATTCTGTTCAGAAAAATTCTCACATTTTCAAATAAATCTTCAAAAAGATTATTTTGCTACATATTTAAGAATAAATGATTTAAAGCAATTTTTATTTCAAAAATTCACAGAATTCCTAGAATTTTTATAAATCAAAGCTTAAATAGCCAACCACTTGGCATATTCCAAATCCCCTGCCAAGACCCAGCAATGCTGCTAACTCAGCACACTACCTGAACAAATTTCAAGATTTTCACAAGGACTGGGTGTTCTGCTGACCAGCGCCTACATCTGAACAGCAAAACTGGGGGCCCACGGAGCAGCCTGGGTCCCAATGCAAGAGCCTTCCTGCAACCTGGGGGTGATAAATACACACACAGTCCCCTCAAACTCACCTGTCCGCGTGGGAAGGAAACCTGGGTACTTGATGGAAAACTGCTGCAGTCTGGGACTTCAGGTAAATCATCTCACAAATAGGCCTGACAGCATCAGTTTTAGTAATATAACCATTTTTTTTCATTCAGCCATGTGAGACTACAATGCTTATTTGAAAGCATCTTCTTAATTTAACATCTCAAACATTTTCCATAGATACTGGTTCTCCTAATTACATGGATGGGCTCAATTGGAATGAGCTGTTTTCAGTTGCAAGGGGAATTCTGGGCCAAATGCCGGGGATCACCAGCCTGCTCAGCCGTTACGGCTGCAGATCCATCCGTGCTGCTGGCGTGTTAGGTGCTCTGGACTTTCCAGGATTCAGCCCAACAGTAGCTGTCAGAATGAGTTAGATCATCACAACAAAGATTGCAAAGGAAAACCTAGTAAACCTATTCCTGAGGGCTGCATAAGATTTTGCAATCAGTTATTTCATTGCCTGTAAAGCACAGACACACCAGAAAAGGGCTCTTCTATATTTTTGTTTTGATGTGCTTGTTATTGAGTAGCATTTCACTACAGTTATTCATATGAATTTTCTGACTCCGGGTTTAAACTGCTCACTTTTCATGCTATGTGCAAGGAATCTGATTATGGGCAAGGCTGTTTGATTTGTCTCTAGCCTTGGTTAATTTTTTTCCTGGAAAGTTTTGCTTACTGTTTCTACACATTTAACGAAAATGTAAGCAGAGATATAGCACATACAGGGCACCTCTAAATGGTGGTAAGAGCATCAAGTACTCTCCTTTTGCATTTTACCCTTACGTGGAGTTTCCATTCTTTGCACTCAGTCATCCAGGGCCACTCCAACCCACATCTCCCACAAAAACAAAGAGGAATGACCCGAGCGCTTTATTACTATCTCCCACTTTCCCCCTTTTAGAAATGGAGAGGGAAATGAAGTAATCAGTCTCTACACAGAGACTCCATCCAAACCAATAATGTCTAAAAACTCCTAAAAACAATTCCTTTTTTTTTCCTCTCTCTCTCTTTTCCTACATCATTCTTTCAGTAACGATAAAATGGACAGATCACTGGAATCTGTTGTATGAGTGAGAAAAGCGCAATACAGAGTTGAGGAACATTCATGGAAAATACTCCATCAACAGCATCCTGATCTTTAAATTTAATGTCCTTTAATAAGCTTAAATGTCTGTGACGGTATCTGCTGTGACAGGTAAACATGAAGAAATCTTAATCTGCACAGCAAAAGGTGAATTTATACAGAACGGTACAGGTCAATTGCACTACCCCAATCTAGAATGAAGAATTTCTATCTAACAAGAAACCTGAAGGTCTTATCCCAGAAAGGGGGAGACTTGATTCTACAACTATTTACCTCTTTTCACCCAGAGAAGCCTTCCTTCCCATCCCGGCCCCAGATGTTTTCCATGAAGATCAGGCTAAACGCACAGACTAACTCCTCATCTCACTTTGCTTTCCAGCTTGTGCAGGTGACAGCTGTATGCACCAGTTTCCAACTCGCTTTGCAGGCTGCTCTATATGAGGTCACTTCAAGGAAGAGAGGAGAAGTTCCCAGCGCTGGGAAGGACCCGTGGCAAGTGGGCAATGCCAGCAAGGATTACAGAGAAAAACTCCCTGCATCTGAACTGCAGAGAGCACAGCTGACCCTGACCTAGAGTGCAGGAGGATGCCTTGGACACATCCCAACAGCAGGAAAATCCTTTTCCCACAACTCTCCCACAGCAGCAGGACAGCTGCTCTCCCTTGCTTGTCAAGCCATATTGTCTCTTTGGTCTGTTAAAAACATTTAGGGGCCATGATGAGATCTTTAGAGCTCTAGTTACAGAAAACATTCACTTTACATCAAACACCATCATCTCCATCACCACCTGACCCAGACAAAAGCAGAGAGATACTCTGAAGAGTTCATAACAAGGTTATGCACAAAGATGTAGAACACAATGCTAAGAAAAGATGGACTAAAATTCCTGAACAGGTAATTTTGGTATATTTGTTTGGTTGGTAAGGATGACAAGAAAAGGAAGTTTGTGAAACAAAGTCTAGATTCTTTCCGAGAGAACGGGAAAAAAAAAAAAAGACCAAAGCATCCACATTTAAACTGCAGTGCACAAAAATAAGCACATTGGTAAATGACCTGAAGTGATACCACTGGGCTAACCCTGTTCCTGCACACACACACACATTTAGCTTCTCTAGGAATTTTAAAATGACATGCTTGCTTCATTTTTACTTCTACTAAACTAGGATCATTTTAAAGGCACAAATTTTCTTCCAACAAGACCAACAACATGTTGAAATTAAATAGTTAGCACAACTACTTTCAGTCTTTTTAACGGGCCAGAAGTAGCAACACTTGTTTCCGAAACCCATTTAAAACAAAAACTGAAATTTCAGAATGGGAACTATGTTACTAAAACAACTACTTGATATGAGGAAAAAGAAACCTCCCAAAATATTTTTCCTAACACATTTAAGGAAGATGAATTTTAGTTTGGGAAACAGCTTCTACATGCTGTGATCTTTACATCTCCAGACATCAAGTAGGGACAAAATATTGTGAACTACCCAACATAAGGTCCCAGAGGACAAGATAAAGCCAGAAACAAAGGCTCAAGAAAACGAGACTCCACCAAGCAGAAACCAGAAATTAACGTGAGCAGTTGCAGCACTGACAGAACCCTTATACTGATGGGTCCAAAACTAAGTTAGAAACATACAGAGAATGGAAAACAAAAATCATCCAGTGACATGAGCCATTTTTAACATCTCCAGAAGGACAGAGCTTACAGGAAAAGCAGGTGTGTAATAATAATGGAGGCTCTTAAACACGTTGGAGATGGCACACAGTATCCTTCAAAGTATACATTTATTTTGAATGACTCAATTCGAGATTATTATAACTCATGCTTTCCATCTACTACAAAAAAAAAACTAGTCACAACAGTACATAACAGTGTAAGAGTCAAAGTTTCTACAAGGTTTGGGTGTTTGCAGACACACTGTTCCCTCACAAGGCTGAGGGAACAATTTCAGTTACCTAATATATGGACTGAGCACCACTTTGGGCGCTCAGGCATTCACATTACAGCCCACCAGATGCAATAGAGGCGATACAGGTGTAACTGGAACAGCACCTGGAGATCACCCAGGATATTCTGGGCACCTCAAATTGGCTCGTAAGGTGCATTACTTTAAGTAATTTAAAGTGACTCCAGAAATGCAGACACTGACAAACACAAACTATTCTGGTTTTAACCATAAATAGATGTGAAGAGGTAAGTTCCCTTACACATGAAGAAACATTCGATGCCCCACTTGCTAGAGATTCAGTATCAGCAAGCATAGAGCTTGCTTACTTCACTTCTACAGTGCAAGTTCGCTGCCGAGTTGTATAAAGTCAAGCTCAAACTAATCAAGCAACTTGGCTGCCACCTATTTCTTCATCTCTCATCTATAAATGCCTTAATCTTGTTAACTGATGGTGTTTCCAGATTTTAAAAGCATCTCTTTTAAAACACCTCTTCTAAAACAGTTTCTAAAAATTTATGCTGTATATAAATCTAGGTTCTTAACTGTTGTTACTGAACAATCAATTAAATATGTTGGAATTTTCCTAAAATTTGTTTTATTTTCTTAATCATAATTTCTTGCCCATCAGTATTTATTATATTCCCTCTGAAAATCTAAAAGTTAACTTTTGTCCTGATGCAGGACACAGCAAAAGTTAAGATCACTGAGATTTTTGATCAAAAATGAATAGGAGCAGGAAAAAGGAAGAAAAGCCATAGGAAGGCAGACAGGGAAACAGACTTCAAAATAAAAACAGCCCTTAGCTCATGACATTCAACTGGGAAGTGAAAGACAAAGGGCTAAATTCACATTTCCCACCTGACAAGAACAAGATAGGAAATACCTGGATAACAGGAAATACCTGGATGACTCTCCTTACTAGTCACTATGATTCTTGTGTGGATTAATTCTGATCCTGCTATAAGGAACATTGCTGTACTTAGATTTCAGCTTGGTATACAGTTATCATGCAAGTTATTTACCCATTTTTTTTTAAATGTTACAGCTGAAATATATTCCAGTACCTCTGCATAAGGCACACTCAGCTCATAACTAAAAAGCTGCTTTGCTGCTTGCTGTTACACATGTTTGTACCAAGAATTCCCATTGAGATTGTACTATTAAGTGTTATGGAATTTGCTGCATTCATATGAAGGAAAAATAAAAAACAAACATCATAAAACAAACTGAAGCAAATAAAAAATCTTGTCTTGGAAGACATTTTACCAAAACTATTCACAACCAATACCAGTGAGAAACATCTCGAGTAAGCAGACTCTCAGCATCCTCAATTGCACAGATTTATGAGATTATTATAAACTATTCTGGCTTGTTCAGCACGGCACATACTATTCCATTAGTGCACATTTGTAGACATTCTGAGAGAGCTTACACATCCAAGGGATTGCAACATGTTTAAATACTTCAGATTCATACGACCTGGGGTGGTAGGACCACATCAGCATTTTACAGAGATAGACTGGTGTCCCATAATAGTCATGTGTACTCATAAAAGACAGAAAACCAAAGGCTGCAGAGAAGTTGGGAAAAACACTTTTTAGGAGCCCTCCACTCCCATTGCCGAAATGGCCCCTGAAAGCAGTTTTCTCACAGCACAGACGATGAGGAAATCACCCCATTATCTATCAGATGGCTGTTTAAATTACCTGTTGTACTGAATGCTTGGAAAGAATCAGGTGCTTGCAATTTTCAAATTGCGTAAAGAAAATCACATCATTTGCAACAAGAAGAGGTATCCTTTCCACTTCTAGTGGAATTTTTAAACTTACCTGCATTTATATATTTCTGAGGAAGATAAATTACATTGCTGTGATAGCCTCTACATCAGTTCGAGAAAATGCAGCAATCTCTTAAACCAAGCACAGTATTACATAACTGGAGCTAGGATTAAACTGAGAAGGTTGGATAGTGTAGCAGGCACACCTTCAGACACCTGTTTCACATTTCATACAATTAGTCACTTAGTGAGGTTTGAAACTTTGCCCTGTCCTGTAGGTACGCACTCCACATTGTACTAGAATTCTCTTCTACTCCTGTTTCCTTGAAAAATGTATATTTAAAAGTCACAAATGGAAAAACATTCTTTTTCTTTTCAGTAGACAAAGTGCAAGCGCTTGCATGGTTAACTAACAAAGATACTATTTGGCTGTGCAACGAAGCCCAGTAAGTCACGTGAAGATTAGCTGAAGAGGTTGGTAATTCAGTTAGAGCCACAGAATCCGAAGCACACGCAGCCATCACACACCAATTCCAGTGACTGCATACAGACCTGAATATTGTTCCTTGATATAGAATAATAGCAACATTCCTTGTTGCCGATTCTGACACCTTCAGCTGAACTGCACGTTACATTCCTACCCTCACAAAGTCTTATTAATTTCTCTTTGTTTTGGGAGAAGCTGTGGGAGGAACAAGAGCAACTGAAGCTGAACCTGACTTTGTTGTGGATTAATATTGAATACCTATATTGCTAAATAATTTATATTCTCATGAAATGATTATCCAGAGATATATGTGTTTAAAAAAAACTGTACATGAGATGAAAATCAGAACAGAAAAATTATAAATTTTCTAAACGGAAATTTTGGGAGACAAAGTGTAATTCCCTCATAAATTGACCAGTTTAGGAGGACGTCTTAAAGCAATGGCCAGAAAAAGAAACAACATAAAAAACAAAGCTGTGATTTTTTTTTTAAAGGATACACGGAAGCATTGCACTAGAACACATACAAAAAAAAAGCATTCTATTCTGGGCTTAGATTCAGGGAAGAAAAGAGAAAATTAAAATGTATTTGAAAAAAAAATCTATATCATTCCATAGCTAAAAGATTGCCATTTACTATGTGTAAGCACAGTTATTGATTTTAGAAGGTAAAACATGAATTTGTTCAACATGTGATGCTTTAAAATGAGGGTTTTGCTTATTAAAATATGTATTCACTATGTTTGCCTGATGCTTTTACTCACTCCTTACTGTCCATCTATACCATAAGTATTTAATTTCTAGAATGACTTACTTAAATCAATGCCCTTTTTCAGGTTTTATCAGGCTTAAACCTACTACACATTTGTAGCCAACATAGACTTTTCAAGAACTCATTAAATAAAAAAATAAAGTTTTAGAGACAAAATAATCATTATGCTATGCAAAGCTACTTTTTTTCCTATCAATATATTCAGACTTTTGTCCCATGACATTTCAGATCTGTATGACATAAAAGAACTAATTCCTCATCTGTAGTCTTCTAAAAGCAGATGTCATTAGTGTTCTGCTAAAGGCAGTGATCAGCTACTACACAATGGAAGAACCATATTCAATTCATAAATGAAGGTTGCAGTTAATTGTCTTATGAGAGGTCATTAATATACACATGCATATAAATATGTATCATCTCATATATGATTAATAAGTTAAAGTTAAATTCTTCAGGTATATTTCAGTCTGACCTGATCTTTCTTGGCTCCAGGTGCAAAGACCCTGGTTCCAAAATATGAGCATGACCCATCAATATAGCAAAGTAGTAATTCATGCACTCAGTTCATTCATAGAGATGAGAATGCTGACTTACAGTGATAAATTATCTTACTAGTAAGAGCTCTGAGATCATCCTCTTCAGGAAATGGACTGGAGGGTCTTATCTATGTTCTACTTTTCCTTTATGTGACATCCAAAATGAGCTATTGATCACTATGCATACATACATGTGTATACACACTATGGGTTTTATTCTCATTTCTCTTTCCTAAAGATTAGTACTGCACACATTAAAAAAAAAAAAAAAATCAAATATTTTCCTTGAGCTTTTCATTAAAAAAAATTAGCACAAGGCTAAAAAAATAAAAAGATCCTAAATATCCTAAATCTTCTTTTTTATATATAATGATAATAGAACAAGTTGTTTAGTATGTTTTAAAAACAACATGTTCCTTCCCCAGTAACTATCAACCATTCAGGAAGAATTATAGCTGTTAAACATGCCTCCGTTCTCAAAAATATTTTAATAACAAGAAGCTAATAGAAGAACTAATGAAAATAACAGTAACAATATAACTCAATGCCATGGCCTTTGTTTCTAGCCTCGTTTAGTACAGCAAGTCTTACGCATGCAAGAACTTCCCTAAGCACATCCCTAGCCACATGCATAGTTCTATCAACATCACTGTAAATTTAAGCCCTTACTACCATATATAGAAAATGCATCATTTTATACATTAAATATAAACACAAGTATATATAAATACATTTAAAAGCTTGACCGATACTTGGTTGACTTATGTGCTTGATTGATATATGGAACGCTTGTTTAATATGCTCCTCAGAAATTGCTGCTATATGTAATTCATTTGAAAGTTGATGAGAATATGCACTAAAAATTTATACTCCAAACAGGATGGCAGGTATTTCAGTTATACAGACAACAGTAATACAAGAATCATTGTAAAGACCTGGGAAGTCAAGTAGTCAAGCCAAATCTGTCCCATTCATTCCTGCCCACGTTCTGGAGCGTGGCTCTGTGGAAAGGCTCTGGGGGAAAGAGGCACAGCAGCGGCAGGGCAGCCACAGGATCAATGCTCCAGGTTTTGCTATGCATAGCTCTTCGGATTAGGAAAAAAAAGGTTCAAAATTTGCTACAAGAGCTTAATTTTGAGGGAAGAAGTGTTTTGAGAGCAGGAAAAGCACATGAGATCCTAATTTAGGCTATATGCTGGCCTCATTTTTGCTATAGAAACCCATTTGATCCTGTCCATTTTAATTGCAATAGAGTAGCAAACGTATTTCACAGCTGCTTACTGAGCCTGAGCAATGCTTTACGGTGGAAAGGAAATGAGAAGGACTAGGAATATGAATGGACCTGGACATAAGCATTTAATAAATTCCTCCTTCCCTTTACAATCAGTTCTAATCATCTAGTGCGAAATATATTCAGTGTCCATCCACAGTAGCTTTAATTCAAATAAACAGATCGCAGTCCCTCTGTTATCTACCGTTATGGAATACATTTTCTCAAGCTACTATTTAATTAATTTTTTTCTAGTAGCACACTGCATGCGATTCCTTTAAGAAAGCAATCTATGGCAATATATTCCAAAATGGCTGGGAAAACCTCTGTCATGATTCAGAAGTTGCAACATGCTAGATATGCATAAGCTTTCAAAGCTGCTGGTTGAAGATATAGTGAAAGGATCTCAGGTTTATGCATGAATCAGCATCCCCTTGTCATAATGTCATGGTGCAGTGATCCCTGCAGAGCTGTAAGACTTGATTTAAAATGGAAATGCTCAACACCCTCTTGAGCCAGCTGGATTGAACTTCCAGCATCGTGCATATATTACCCCTGTGCTGAAACTACTATAAGAAAAACTTGGTACAGTCACTGAGGTTTTGTAGTACTCCATAGGAAAACTCTTCTTAGGCGACTCCTGTATCCTTTCATTACAAAGACAAGTATGCATATTAACACAATTATCCCTGTTTAAGCAGGTGCATTTAAGAGTGAAGTAACTTATCTCCAGCAGTTTCCTATTTAACTGTTTTGATGAAATTAACAATTAAAAGAAAATAAAAATCTGATGGTCAGCACTTCTCCAATTAGACCAGACTCAATTACACTTTGCCGAAGGACAGCAAAGCCCAATTTTTTTGGATAACTTCCAGTTCTACCCCATGCAGCGCTCTACCTTTGCCCCCACTGTTAAAAGCCAGAAAGGTTGTTAAAATGAACCATTTTGTTAACATTTTCCTTTACTGCCTCAGTTGCAGCCTTCTCAGTCACCAAGAACCAGCAGAGAGGAATAAATCTAATGCATTTCTCTTGAAGGCTGTAATTACAGCCAGGGCAGTGCCCATCCCACTTAGCCGTTCATCAGCTTGCCAAAAAGACTGCACCAGCTCTCCTCCAAAACCACGAAGCCGCCTAACGATCATCTCAAGAGCTACCAAGCCCACGCTGGATGCCAACACTGGCTCCTGATGACCTACCTGCCAACACCGCTTTGACCAGCGCCTGCGTTCACACCCTAGAGCAACTCTTTGTGGTACGGGGTGTGTTACATGAACTCGTGCAACCCACTACAGGAGACACGGACACAGGTATCTCCTGGCCACCGTGCCTCGGAGGCGGCTCAGCACCAGATGCCCGTCGCTCCCTCCTCTTTGGGGCCACTTGGGAGGCCTCGTTTCAAGGCACCGCCCGGCCCGCAGCTCCCCGCTGCGGGGCTTGGGGCGGGCGCGGAGGGCGAGCCCGCGCTCGGGCAGCTCCAGCGGCTCCCCCGTCCCGTCCCTTCCCGTCCCTTCCCGTCCTCCCCGCGCTTCCCTCCCGGGCCGTGCGGCGGGAGGCG
>VZSG01000016.1:3162964-3210165 GCA_013398315.1 Nothoprocta pentlandii | reverse complement strand
CGCGCGCGGCCCCCGCGCTTCAGCACCGCGGACAGAGGCGGCGAGCGGCCGTTATGACCGTTGTTACCGTTATGCCCCCCCCGCCACGCGCCGAGCAAGCGCAAACGCCCCCGCTCAAGAGTGTTTTCCCAGCGCGTTATAGGGGCACGTAGGGGTCCGTCCCGACTGCGCTGCCTGAGGGAACCACAAAGAAAGAGGAGTGACGCGAGGCCATCGCGGGCCCATTTCACCCTGGACAGTGCGGGGCATTGCCTTAGGTTGGCCACAGAAATAAAAAATACAAAAATAAGAATAAAAAAATAAAAAAGACCCCTCCCCAAAATAAATCAGAGCTCCATTTTTTTCAGAGAGACTCTTTTCTCCTCAGTTTCACTCTTTTTTTTCCCCACCTAATCCTGGCTTCACCTGAAGGAATTTTGGGGTGTATCCACCTTTTAGATATATCTGAAATCTGAAAGGCATATTTTAAACTGCTTTGCCAAAAATAGAGAAGTTAATATGCAGGAAGGTTTTAAAAAATATATCCAGATATTTACTTCTCACATCTAGGAGGGATTTATTTTTCAAAATGGATCCCGGCTGTATTAGCTAGACCTCTTAGTTATTGCAAGCTAAATTTAACATTTTTCAGTTTGCCGTAAAATCTGTTGCTAGCACGCACCACACACACACACAGCAATGCCTTGTAGAAGAGCAAACGCTGTAACAAAGACTGCGACAATAAATCCGCTATTAAATGTGTTTTGGTTGATACATTTTTTCTTTTTATTTTACTTTTATATTTCACAAAGAGGACAAATATCTGTACAGGCAAGAATACTGGTTTCATTGCATTTCGATTTTTCATGACAAAATTACATGATTCTCCTTTCCAGAGACAAAGAAAGGTCTCAAAGATTCAGCTAGTCAGATGTCAATACGAGTACATATCCTGAACACATAGAAAGCGGACAGTTTAAGGCCATTTACCCATCACTAATTCATGACAAGTATAGTTTCACCGGAGTCATTTCACCAGAAAATTCTGTGCTAGTTTCTGCCTGTACTTGTGTCATCGCTGAAAATAAGAGGATGAGAAGAGGCTGGGGAAAAAAAAAAAAAAAAAAAAGAAAGGGTCGAAATAATAATAATAAAAGCCCTTTAACATTGGTTGTTCATGGGCCCTGTTGATTTGTTTGGGTGGAATGGCCGAGTGGCACCAATGCTCCCTATTCTCTTCCCTTTCCTTACATGACCTGCTCCCTCCCAGGAGTCAGATTTGAACAAAACTGACCGCTGAATTCTGCAAAAGGAGCAAACAGCATCACTGCAATGATGGATGGATGAAGATACCTGAGGAGAGCTTGCATTTAGATAATCTGCACTGAGCACTGGACAATGACATGTACAGGCATTTACTTCTAATAAACGCTTCAGTGCAATATTGACAGTCTTCCTTTAATCTTAGCACCAATAACTCAGTCCTGTGCATTTTTTTTCACACAAATCTGAGAGAATACATAAGAAAAAATACAGCAAAAAATCACAAGTGGAGGATTATATTCTAATTAAAAAAAATCCTGTTTGCCAACATAGACAACAGCTGCAAAATAAGTATATTTATATAACCTAAGTACATCAGCATAAAGATGAAAAGAAGAAGAATCCCACTCTTCAATTTTCTTTACAATTTTGGAAAGGATTCACATGTTTCAGCTGTTTTATTATTTTTTTCTCTCTTATAGAACACCGCTGTTCCACGCACACATCAAGACCTTTGGCAGAAATACAGTAACTGATGGTGAAGTTTGGATCCTGCTGTGCTAGGCACTATGTACCAAGCAACCTCACGTGAGTCAGGCTACACATGAAGGTCTTGAAGGTCTTGAACTTGCTTCTGTTGTGACAGGGTCCTTGTTACCTTTCAGGGTAAAGACCTACAAGATATAGCATAGCCGGTAAGTAAAACAAAAGAGTGACCTGAGACTTAAATTGATTGCCTCTTACATTTTCTTTTTTTCTTTTTATTTTTTTTTTTAGCCTAAAGTACCTTTGTGCACTATTCCTAAATGCTGTGCCAAATTAGTAACAACTGCCATAGCAATCAAGACAGATACCCCCTCGGTTGTTTTTCTGTTTCTCTTTTACCTTTAGAAAACTGTGTATATGTTTATGTATAGATCATTCTTGTATGTGTGCATATGCATGCACGTAACATTTCAACTTTGTATTATGTCAGAATACACAGAAAAGAATATGTCAAATGAGATGTGACATGGCCATATACTTCCGCTGATGCGCCAGAGAGAAAAAGATTTCAACAGTGATGAATAAACACAAAAGAGCAACATGGGTTAGGGAAGAAGAATTTAATCCACAGCATCAGGAAAAATGCTGATTATAAAGTAAGGCCTTCTTTAACTCTCCTTTTTTTTTCTTTTTTTTTTTTTTTTGTAACAGTCTTACATTACTCAAAAAGATGCAAGCAGGCAAAGCAGAGAAAAGAGATTTATAGGTGATAGTAATTTATGATCACATACTAAGAACAGACATAGTCATTAACACTGTGTAGAAAAAAAAATTACTGGGAATTACATTTTGCACGGGAAAAAGAAAGATCCTAGCAAGAGGTAAGTAAGGATTGTAACCTTAAAACCAGAAAATTATATTCTCATGTGCATTCCTCTAAATCCATCATAAACCCTTGTATAAAAATGCATTAATTCAGAGTCTGAATAAAGCTTCAATGGGAGGACTGCTAATAATAAGCATCAATCATTTGTTGAAAGGAACAGAGCAAGGCAGTAATAATGAAAACAAAGATAGATGATAGAAGGCCAGTTGTCAAATAATAAGATGTTAAACCCTTAAAAGCTTGAATACCTAATCCTGATTCCATGAAAGTCCAGGAGAGCATTGCTACTTATTGCAAAAAATGCAAGATTCAATCATGGACATGGTTGATTTAATAGATCATAATGGATAATATCCTGAAGTAGCACAAGCAAGTCAAAAGGGCTAATACATGTACTATTCAGAAATAAAAGGGAGTTTATCAGGAAACATATTTCCTCACTGTTTCATCTTGGCACATTCCTTGTTGAGACGGTGCCTGCAATTCAACCAAACTTCATGTATTCAGTGGGTGCAGAGGAGAAATGGGAAGACAGAGGAATGACTAAAGAACCGGAGTGTTTTCCTTGCAGTGAGAAACATTGAGAGATCGCTCCTTGCTCCTTGTACTCATGAAAAAGATGGTTCAAGAACGACTTGATGACACGGAGCATATTTCAGGAAAGTAGCTTTGATAATATAAAGTATTTCAATTAGGAGATAGAGGCTGTGAAAATGCCATAATTTAATGCTGATATTAATCATATTCAGATTAGAAATAAAGTTTATAATTTGTTTTGCTGCTTTAGCTGTGACTGTGATTAACCATTGCAATCACATGCAGAGGGGTGCAGTGAATTCTTTAGCAAGGGAAAATATACAATGAGGACTAGGTTCTTTTCAAAAAATCCCTGTTGAAAAAGTTAAATTTTGAGATCTCTAACACACCAATAAAAGTTACAGTGGTCCATTTTGCTTCTATATACTATCAGTATTTGTTATATTCAGAATTATTTACATATAAAGAATATTTATGAGAAGAAATCTTAAATTACCCCATTCAATTGTTTAGTCTCATATGTTCATTCTGGATCTTGAGGTTTTTAAAAATAAAAAGTACATCTTGATCTCCATGCTCATTCAGCTCCCTCTTCTGATTAACAAACATATGCTGTTCCAATAAACAGTACGTACACCCAGCGATGATATGTGATAGGAAATAGCTTATGCTGACTTATGTTATATGATACTGGCAGTGAAAAAAGCTACATAATTACCTGTCATTATAAATAAAATTAAAAAAAAAAAAAAAGAGTAATGTGGTAATCACATGATCATAAACTTGTTTTGCTCTATGGTGGCAACAGTATAATTTGTTACTAGTTTAGGTAAATGATGAAGAAATTTATAGTGAAGTAGAATTTAATAGTTTTATCTGAGCAACTTGCGTTGTTGTTATTTGCAAGAAATATTATATTTATTTTGCAGATAAAATCAGTCAGGTATATGATGAGTTATCTTTACATGTGGAAAAACAAGTTTGCTATATATTATTTCAGTATTTTCTACAGAAATTATGGCATATTGTATAATTAAGGAGCTGAAAAATGATAACTGGCACTCTTTCAGGTTAAATTATGTATCCTAGATCCATGATGCTTGTCTGGCAACGTCTTTGATTTAGAAGGATCAGAATCTTCCCATTTCTACCAACATGATTTCATTGTCCAAAGGAATACATCTCTTACCCCATTCTCATTATTCTTTATCTCCCTTTTTCCTTCCTATCTTCTTCCTCACCTGATTTTCCTCTCTGTTTTTTTTTTTCTTTAAAATATGGCCATGAAGACATCTTTTTCTCCCCTCTTAGTTTGATTTCACCATCCATATCCCCGCTGTGGATCCCAGCTAATTCAAATGCATTGGAGCTTTTTTGCTTTAGACTGTAACGTTCAGCCTTGATCCTCTCTCTTCTAATCTGCCACCTTCCCCATCTGTTCCCCTAGCAATGCCAGCCTTGACTCTAGTGAGGGTTTTATTCTCTTCATGTTCTTACGCCTTTTTCTGTGCTGACGTCTCTGCCTGAAATATGAAGCCTATAGTCATTCTTCAGGTCAGTTCTTATGAAATTCTACTTTAAGCCTTGCATCTATTCTGTCACCTGTGAGAAATGCATTACTCATTACTCATAAAGCAAAGCTCTCTGGAATTGATGAACACACGGGATTTCATACACTGGTGGAATATATGCTACCAAAATATCGTAGCTGCCAAATAACCTTCTCTCAGTCTCAGTTCCCTTCATTTCCAAACAACCCACTACAACATTAAAAGGCTGCCAAGAACGAAAGCTAACAAGAATGTTGTAGTTCACTCTGTTGACATGTGGGGCAAGGGGGGGGCATTTCTTGTTAGCTCTTCTGCTGTTTCCCTTCACCTGTCACTTGGGTGTCTTCCCTGTACACCAAGAGTAATTTCCTGAAAAGTAGGTGATTTTTCCCCAGTAATCATAGCATCACACATAGCTCACATGCCCTTTAACAACTTGCAAAACGCTAGTGAGGAGCACATCAAGACCCAGGGAGATTAGGAAACAAGGCCAATATGTGCCATTGGTAATGACATCTCTGTGCATGCCCTTAGCAGTGTGAATGGCAGGGAACTGATTATGCCATTGTGGTGAGAGAGATGCTGAGTTAATATTTGAACAATGGTGCTGGACAAATGGAAAATGGACCATGTAATGATTTATCTTTAACATGCAGAGGGCACATTCTTTGTTTAATATTTCATTCATAAAAACAATCCAAAAATATATGCCTACCCTGCTCATTGCAACATGAAGGATTCAGCTGGTCTTTTCAGGATTTGAAACTGCTAGAAACATGATATCTTGACAAAGTCAAAGAATATCAGAGGCTTGACTTTTTTTAATATATTGCTTCACAACTACTGAACTATTATAACGAATGAAAGCTCTAACGATGGTTTTACCGTTACTAGTCCGTTTGATGTCACCCGTTACATGGCCTCACATAGGACTGCATTCAGGTAAGCTTTCCAAGGATGTTTTGAACAACAGCAGGACTAATGAATTCCTAAATCTGAATGTTAAACTCCTTAATCCAAGTAAAATAGCATTTCATAATATTCCACAGAAGATCCCTCTTCCTCTGCTTCTTGTCTGAAATAATGGATGCACAACCTTGTTCACACCCTCTGAACCAGTATTTCAAGGCCAAGAGCTGCTTTGACCCCCGGGGAGGCTGCAAAGGCAACAGTCACCCATGCCAGTAGGCAAGAGAGCCGGTGGGTGAGACGTGGGGCTTGTGCCACCCCGGGCGCCGGGCTGGGGCACCGAGAGCCGCTCACGGGAACTGCAGGCTCACTGCGGAGCTCAGCACATCCTGGGAACAGGGCCTTTTCTGCTCCCTCCACAGCACAAGTCGAACCAAATCCAACACGGTCACTGAGGGAGGCAATGACAGCTCCATTTTCCACCTCCTACAAGAGCATTTCCCTTTTGAATATTACAGCAGCTTCTGAAGATATATACAGGCTTCATTCTCTGTGTACGATGTTGTGGGCACGCCGCCACGAACCGGCAAGGCAATACGGCTTCACGTGTCCTACGATGCCTGAGACAGTTAAAATGTTGGATAGGTTATTATGCCGAGTGTTTAACTGCCTAACATGGTATTACAGCTTTACAGTGTTACCATAGCTATGTCATGAAAAATGAGAAATTAACTAAGAGATTAATATGGCTCAAACATGCTCAGTTATTTTTTCAGGCATGCACAAACACACACACACACACACATCCCAAAATAAAAGAACAGAAAGTGCAGAGCAATCATCCAAAAACATTGAAGAAATTGTTAAATAATGTACTTTATGAAACATATAAATAAAAGATAGATTGTACAGTTGCAGAAATTAGAATATGTAAATTAAATACTTAGTAATATTAAAAATAAATTAAACTAGAGGAATAGACAGAATTTTTTCAGACAAATAATCATTCCTTTCTTCATAAAATAGCAAATAGTAAGATATTTTGGTTAATTATCCACTACTTGCATCTTACACTGTTCTTGAAAAAAAACAAGATATGAATCAAAAGGACTTTGTTTTGATTTGAAACATCATCTCTCTTGTTCTTATCATTATGATCTTGAAGCAATAGAAACATCTTTTGGGTTCACTGCTTACTTGTTTGGCCTCAGTGATTTCTATTTTGAGAAGAATCTCTTGCCAAGAAGATGCTCACTCCAGTTATCAGAAATGTATAGAACTGTGTTCAACAGAAATGTCTTTTTAAATTAAAAAAGAAATACTCTTGAGTGATCCAATACCAGAGCTAGTTTTCAGCGTAAATAATAGATATTTTTGTTTTCACCTCTGCTTGGACATATCTTTCTAGAGATTAATTATGATGTAATTTGGTTAAAAAAAAAACAAAACAAAACAGACAAGCAGAAAAAAACAGATCTGTAAAAAAAAAGTAATTCTTATGAGGCACTTAATTATGTACTTACTATGTGAGATATCTCTACATCACAGTAAATTCAGAGAAAATTGCATTCTTCCTCTTGCATAATTGCTTTAAATATAGCATTTAATGGGAGAGCTTATAGTACACAGTATTCTGCTTATAATATTTGTGGCATTAAAGACAACACAAAAGATTCTGTTTTTCTTTACTGAAACTTCATTCTTGTTACAAAGGAAAATGAGTAACTAACTGCTAGCCAATTATTAGTGTCTATGTAGCTGTCATTTAACCTAACACTAACATTATTCCTTGCTAATTGCTTTGCTCTAATGAGACATATGAGCAAAAAAGTGATGTGCACAGATAGCTGGATTCTGAGCAACTTTAAATTTACAGTTTCCTTTCATTACAAGTCAATGTATGTTGGGCAGTAAAGGCTCAGAGAGAGTGGATCTCTGAGACAAGCTGTTGAAACTCAGACCAGCAGAAGTTCAAGGGCAGTTCAAGACAGCAGTTAGAGCGCAACACCAAAACCCAACCTTGAGATTCGAAAGTCTAAACCAGATACAAAGGCAAAAACACCTACAGATGCAAAAAGGCTTTTTGAGCATTGACCATATTCTGCCACAGCTATGACTCTGTGGACCAAATTCAGGCACCTCATCCTGCAGGCATCGGTGAGCCGGCCCAGGTCTGGTTTGCCCTGCTGGCAGGGTCAGCTGTAGCTGCTCTGCACTGGCTCTCCCTGCACTAAAGCTTTGATGGCCTTCAGTTAAATCAGTGAGGTGTGCTAATCTGATCTACTGTAACCAAATTGTAAGAAGCGGTCACTGATGGCATCTGAAGAAAATATTACTATGGAAAGGCATTTTCTGGAGGAGAACATGCATCGCAGTTGCCTGAATTCTGCTGGGCTTCTTGTGATTTCAGAAGTACTAATAAAAGAGGGCTTTGATTTTAGAGGATGGTCAGCCATAACGTATCAATGTCAAAGGCAATGAAATGAGTTTACTCAAGGTATACAAGACCTCCTTTAGAAAAAAAAAAACAAGGGAAATTCTTCTAGCATCAAAAGAGTGTGTAAATTCATCTAGTTCTGGCCGAGTTTTCCTTCACAGAACAGTGGTAGCAGTTTAAACTTTTTTTGTTTACATTGTAAAGAGTTCAGGTTTTGGAGGTAGCTAAGGAAGATCACAGATTTCCCAAGTACTTTAAGCCCTACAGTGGAACAAGAGAGTAGAATGGAATATAGCATGGAACAGTACTTCTTCACAGCGAACTCAGCACTGTAGCTAAAAATTGTCTGTAGTATATATGTATTTTGGAGTGGAATTTTCTCCATTCATCATCTGATTATTATTTTATTAATTACAGCTCATCTCAATGCAGTGTCTCATTAGGACTATAGAAGATTTGGTGCTGTCAAGAAACAGTTGTCTGACATCTAAGGATAAAGTAATTATTACTGTAATATGCCATGACCAGCAGTGAAGTTCAGCGGGTTGAAGTCAACACCCTTCATGGGCACCTGGGATCTTCTGCCTTTGAATGTCAGTAAGGAAAATAAATTCTGTCTTCTGGCAAGAAGAGTGCTCAGCTTTCACTTATCCTGGAGAAGGCAGTCACCTATCTACGATTAAGACAAAAGTACGGAATTTCTAATTTTAATCTCCTATATAAAAGAGTGCCAAATTATCAATAGGCTGTCTGGCAAACAGTTCATCATATTTGTAGCAGTATTGGATTATTGTTCTATAAATGACATATTTTCCTATAAATAAAAGATTATAACAGCTAATGTAAGCCTCCTACCTCAGACGCTTAGGTAACAAACTCAGGTAACATATCTGTACATTTTAAGTGCCACCTTTTTTAGGGCAATTTATTTACTAATAATGAACTAAGTAATATGATGATTAATTATGATACAGCATTGCCAATATCAACATTCTAATAAAATATTAGATAAAGTTTATGGTTATTTTCTTTTTTAAAATGTGTATTTATTGATTTCATTCTGTGTTACAACACTTGTTCCAAATGTGCAATTGAAGGATTTACTCCAGCATATGATTTAATATCTAATGGCACACATATCTAACTCTATGTCATAGACTCCACATTTCATGGCAGAAGAGGATTTATTTTATAGGGAACAAAAAAAAAAAAATATTGTGTGATATTGATGTATATTGAAAATAAATGCCAACTTATAATAACAATAATGAAAGAAAGTGAAAATACTGGTAAATTAGCAAATCCTGACAAGCTTTCTTTTCATTAATGCTTAACTAGTGTAAGTGTGGGGGAATGTCAGGTATTTGAAATCAGAGCCAGATTATTTACAGAAATGTTTTGGCTGAGGGATGACAAATGTGGCCATCACTACTGTATATCCCCAAATCTACTACTGCTAATGACTGGTATAATTACAACTGTGTGCCTTGTAGGCATGGGGTGCCCTATGGCAGTTCACTATATAGAGCAACAGACTTTATTCATTGTAGGCATGTCTAATCTAAAGAAAGGAGGCCTAGCTCAAGGGAAGGTAGGGTGTTTCTCATCCTCCTTGATGCAGGGGAGCAGGAGAAAACAGAATAAATATCTGATGAAGGTTACATACACACACAAAAAAAAAATCTGAGAAAGAGATATCCAGGTTTTTAATTACCAGATACCGACTATCACCTCTTTCTTGAGTTGTTCAAACTTACGCTGAGCCTGTGCCTTCGATCATGCACCACGCACAGGAAGCTACCAGCAATCATGACACTGCTTGATCAGAGAGGAGATCATTTCATCCACTGAATTCTTACAGCATGAACTGGTAGAAAAAAATGCATCACGGAAAACCACACTGTTAAGGCAAAGACATGAGACCACTATGGGCTAGACTACCTGTTCTCTTCTAAAAAGCAGTATTTTCCTTCAGCTGAGAAATGAAAAATGTTGAAAGAATCAATGTTGTCCTGTATTTTAAGGATGGAAGCTCCTTTCTGCCAAAATAATTTATTCCGATTGTCAATGCTCATCAGACGCTCAGTGTGAGGCTGGCATAAATGGATTTCTTCCTGACTGTTTCATTTGCACACTCCATGAGATTTTTTCCACCTATTTAATTTCATCAAGACTTTCTTCGTGGAGACTAGAAAACCTGCTGCAAGAACTCTGTAATATGAAAAGATACAAAAAGATGCCATCTCTTCATGATAGTCCTGTGAAAAAAATAAGGAAAGTCATAACATAACATGTTTTAATAACTCATATAATTAGAAAAATTCCCAGTTCAAATGCTCTTCTTGAAATGGGAACAATACGGAAGTGCATGATAAAGCCATAAAGCGTGATTATGGGTAGCAGATGAGATAAAGTGCTGCCAACTTGGATATGTATTTTCTGTTTTAAACGTCCCAGGGTGAAATTCATAACATTCAGTAATCTACAGTAGTGATCTAAAATACTCCCATGAAACTGCAGTGTCTGGGACTATTACTACGGCACTGCTGCTGTTATTTTTCTAAATGAAGTGCTTCTGTGTTGCAAAGAAATATCCAGTGGCGAGTGTGAAATACACAATATTGTTAAGACACAGGTTTGGGGAACTTCAGATGTATTTTCTTTTGTATTTTGTTTTATGTTTCTTTTCTATCTGTATTTTAGTTTGTATTGAATGTGCAGCATATAGGGCAAGCACATAACAAGAATTTGTACATGCTCCTGTTTGGCAACAATAATGATTTAGGCAGCAGTCGATCTTTCAAAGCTTTCCTGACCTGTAAGACCCCAAGACGGGAAGATCTTTACATCCAGAGAAAATAAGCAAGATTTTTTTTCCACAGTGGAAAAAAAAAAAAAAAAAGGCATGGTGAGCCAACGGAATCCTCTTCTCCTCTTCTTGACAGCTGATATATATTTTGGTTTATTCATGTAAATAATGTATTTATCTAATGAATGTTCATCTCAGTGAAACAGCCACCTGGAAAAAATGAAGAACTAATAAGCTAAATATACATATATAATATGGAAATAAATAATAAATGTCTGTTTTTTAAAAGATAAACACATTTATAATTAAATAACTAATAAATTAGTAATACATTGATTTTAAAAAGGACTTAATAAATAAATAAAATCTAATTCCATGAAGTAGATCTCAGCTCACACTGGAGACTGTATATTAACTGTATTGGTTTTAAAACGTAAGATTGTTTCTGTACTAGCTCAGTCCCGAAGCAGACCCAGGAGAGGAATGGCAGCAGAAACTGGCACCATTGGACAGATACTTTTAAAAGCCTTCTAGCATTTTTCATCCTCCAGAATGGGCTGAGGTGAAACAGAGTTTGTAGGAAGCAGGAGCAGGTAGCAAGACAGGCTTTGTCAAAGGCAAAAACAGATGCCAGTGTGGAATTGGTCAAAGCATTAGTCTTTACAGTCAGTTCCTGTCAGTGTTATGCTTTTGAAATAGCCAGTCTTCAAATTAATGTTTTGCAATGAGCTGGCCTTTGGGAGTCAAAGAAACAAACAAATTAATCTGCAAGAGCAAGCCTGCCTGGGGTAGTGATAAATCTGTTATGACAATGTAAGGCTTATTAAACACCGAGAAATATATTTCCCCAGCTTCTGGGTCAAATGTAATCTTAGAGGTTAATAGAGAAAATCAGCATTTTACAAAATGTCACGTGAACTACTTGCTTCCTCATACAAAAAAGAAAAATCATTATGTCTTTCAACAAAAAAAAAATCATTATTCAACATATATAGCTTGCAAATATAATATGCAATGTTTTGGGTACAACACAAAATTCCATGTTGTAGGGGCAGAACTAACAATGGATAATGTAGTTGTCATTAGCATTTGAGAAACCAAGACTCCCAGCTCTTCTCACACATTATTGTCCATCCATACTTGAACACCAGCACTGACATTTGTTAACGAATTCCATCAGTTTCACACATACAAGTTTTCTCTGCCTGTACCAGCTGAAAGGCAGGAGAGCTGAAGCAGATTGTTGAGGAAATAGCTCAGCCTCGATAAAAGCAGTGCTCTGGAGAACAGCAAAGCTAAAGAGAAAAGCTGCTGATTATCATGATCCGTGCTGCAGGGGAGGAAGGAAGGTGGAAAGACAGGGGCTGCCAAACGCAGCAGCAGTAGCAGCTTTCAGCAGGGGCTTTTTTTCCCCCAAGTTCGAGCACTAGAGAAGGATTCCTCTCAATTGAAAAGTTTTTGCTGAGGGCAGTGGTACAACAACTTGACATGCTATGCTAAGGAGAGCTTCTTGGGTGCAGAGAACAAGTGAAAGATGAGTTCTTCTGTGGATGTTTGTAAAGAGAGACATACATATAGAGATGCATTTGAACAAACACGTTATCTACTGCCACAGCCCACAGTATGGATCAGGTGGCAAAGAGTTATACTGAGACCTTGCTGTCTCTACTCCACAATCTTTATATTTGTTCTTGTCAAAGCACGTTCTATGGCTTAAGCGCATAAGCCCCAAAGGGAAGCAACTCTTTGTAAATCACATTGGCTTGTTAACTGTTCTCTGTCATTATTAAGCATACTTTCCAGCAGGAAGGGGACAGAAAGGTCATTAACATTTTAGTATTAAGAGATATGCATTTCATATACTTGCTCTTTCTGTGCTGATAATAAGTTAATGGTGCAAAGTAAATTTTGGATCTATCTCTATGCTCCAAAGGAGATTTGGCTAACCAGCTTGAAGCACCTTCAGATATCTTGATTTGAGAGAGTCGGTCACTACCATTCTCCACAATTCCGAATCGGTTTTAGAAATACTATTCTGAAAAACAGAATAGAGAGTGGCCCAGAAACCACAACTGATGTCCACAGACAACCTAGAAGCCAAAAAAGACTGTTATAGTCTAAGCCTCTTTCGTCATTTCAACAGTTGGGAACTGGTATTCACTATCACAGTTAGGGTCTTTAAAGACAGTGACCCTTTTAACGTGCAAGAGGGATGGTCTTTATGACCTAGGCTCAGCTGGGAGTCTGGTACATGCTCAGATTGGAAAATCATTCTTCTAAACCTATACAAGTTCAAGTAAGGAATTTCATTTTTGGAACTACAGGCACACATTTTTGCCAGTACAAAACTAAATATACAGCAGAAATGCTGTACGACATCAAGACACACAGAGCGACTATTTCACAGTGGCATCCTCCACATCATCACTGGGAAAAAATAAATGAAACCGCAGCACACAAAATGTCATCCGGCGCCCATGTGCCCTTCAGCGGCGTGAGCGGGTAACCACCCACACCAGCTCACTTTACACCCACTGTGGGCACCGAGCGGAGCGCTTCGCGGGGGTTAGCACCCGAGGAGCCGTTTTAATTTCCTGCGCAAGCAGGTAGGCCTGGGAGCCGCAGCTCGCCGTTGCCATGGCTACGCGGCGGGCAGGCCGAGGCCGCCGACTTGGAGGAGCCTGCGCCAACCGCTGGCCGCGCCAACAACGCCTCGGTGGCGGCGCCGCGCGCGCGTTCCCGGCCACGAGCAGATCTCAGAAACCCCTCCGCACTGTCGCGTTAGCGTTTCTAACGCTTGCTGACACTACCCGCCCCGTGCAACGAGCGCAGGTTCTGCTAGGCGGGGAGGTAGGCAAGGTTCACAATTCAGCCCAAACACGAGCAGCCTGGCTGGCTGTGCTGTATTTGATACAATGGTACTGACAAAACTGCAACCTTAGGAATTTTATGCATCTGAAACTAAATCTAATTTCTTGCAAATCCCATTGCTTCAATTCAAGTATAAAGCTTGCGAAAAAAGAATTGAGTTCTGTATCTTTCTGGCACTACAGAGAAGCATAATTTTTCTCTTCTGGTGGGAACTCTTTATATTTATATAAAAGAAGGTGATTGCTACAGCATGTTATTTGTATAGTTAGCAATTTAAACTGTAGACACAAAAACACTATCAATCTCTTTGTGCCCATTTTTTTTTCAATATTCTTTTCTGTAAACCCAGAATTATCATACCACCCAGAATTATCATACCAAAGCATCAAACAATGATGCCCTATTATTTCTTCATCCCCTATACACCAGATTTTTATTCATTTCAGCACTAGGTTATCTATGTAACCTGAAAAAAATCATTGACATAACATTTATTCTGGTCTCATTCTACTAAAAATAAATAATTTAGGGTTATCTATTCTATAAATATCCTCAGCTCAAGTCATCTGCTAACTGCAATCGTAAATTGTTTGAATTGAAGAAAAGACCAGTGGTCTCAACTATATTATAGTGTCTATTAATAATTACCTAGATAGCTATGAAAGTTTGCTTAAGTATGCTTAAGTATTGTTTCTCCTCAGAGTGAAATATTTTCCTAGAAAATAAAATATCTGGAAAGTGCATTTCCTTCTGAGTATACAGACAGATCCGTTTTCGTGGGTCACTGAAACTCCTGCAGAAGGTGCTGTCAGTATCTTCTCTTTAATGGAGAGTAGGTCTTGAAGAAGCTCTCACTTTACCCCTGAATTTCCTTTCACCAAGCCCAAATTAATTTGAAGACATTGAAAAAGTAAGACTTCTTTACCCATGTTTCTAAGTGATCAATCTTCTCTAAGTTGCAATTGCAAAAAAATAAGCGCTCTCCCTCACCGTGAAGGTGAACTGCTCCTGTGTATCATCTCAGCTAAAATTAACAACCTTAAATGAGACTGAAAAGAAAAAGAGAAGCTGTCATACTAAACGACAGAGCTACTTTTAAGACTGGGCTTATTTTAAGACTCAAATATGAGTCTAACTAGCATGAGAAAGTAAGGTGTGGCTTTAGATTGTACACTGAGAATAAAATAAAATAAAATAAAATAAAATAAAATAAAATAAAATAAAATAAAATAAAACACCCACCCTGTACACATCACACATCCAAACAGGGAATTAATGCAGAACAGCTGATACACTTCTAATTCATATCCTTACTTATTGTTTTACTTGTATTTGCGGATGCAGTTAAACAATGAATTAATTGATCTCCATAGTAATTCCTGATGAAGTGCCTGAATGTGTTTTCTGATCCTGAAACAGAAAAATACTTAAAAGATCATAACACTTGGAAGGAAAAAATGAACCATTTAGATGTTCCTTCAAGGAGGTTTACTTTATTGGCTCTGCAAAAAGATGCCTGGGCTGGGTAGCACAGAGAGAAAAACCCTTTTCCTTACTGCAAATGCTTAAGAGTCTAGATACTGAAATCTATATTAAGGACAGAACAAAAATTTTAAATCTTACCGATAAATAGGAGAACTTAAAGTAAATGTCAGCTGAAACACAGATGGTCCCTTCCTTTGAAACAGATTCTGCTGTCATGAAGTTTGTGCAGAAATCATGGTTAAATAATCTAATTACTAATGCCCTTTATAGGACTTGTTTTTACTATTACTAGAATGTCTCAATTTCAAACATTTGAAATTCTTATTTCAAGTTGCTAGACTTGCCCGTTTATTTTATATGTTGGATTGATTAATACTAGTTTGCTCCACCATATCCCTATAAAATAATATTCTATATTGACTATAGTTTTACATTTGCACTTCATTTCAGAAATGTCAATAGAGAGAATTTTACAACTAGAGGGTGCTGAAGGACCATTATGTGATATGATATGCAAAACTCTCAATACTCTTCACTGGAAAGAAGAAAAATAAATCAATTACTACTGCTCGGTAGAACAAATTAATGTATTCTGAGATAATAAAAATACTGCAATTTTTCCTTGTCTAAGTGAAAAACATTAATACTTTGTAGCTGATATTATCTTTTATTTTAAATTTTGTTTCAAATTTGCTGCTAAACTTTGCTTCTGTCCTTATTTTTTTACTAGCATGAAAGAAAGCATTTATCTTAATAGTACACATTCCTTTTGCTTCCTTTTGTGTGAGTTGGAAAGCAATTACGATGTATTATTGATTAAACGTTTTATGATAGATACAAAGCCATCAAGTACGTGCAGGAAAGAAAGAAGGAACAGACATTAATTTAACAATAAAATCTATAATTGCAATTATACAGATAAAATGTGGACATTAATTACAGATAAATCATCTTATAAGAGTTCCAACAAGCAAATCATATTCCAAAAGTCATATAATTTCCAACACAAGATAATTATTTTTTGTCCTCTAATACCATAAGAAAAAATACAAGTATGAGAATAAATAATGTCTATAAATATAGCACTCTGATTGTATGTAAAAAGTTATGCCTCTCTTACTTCTCTCTCTCAATTATCCTTATTGTCTCTTAGAATCTCTTAACAATTACCCCGATACCTTCAATAGAAAAAATACTGAAACTCTGAACTAGACCTTAATGGTACCAGCTTTTGCCCCCAGCAACCTTTGCAGTTCAACACAGTTCAGTAACAACTGGCATTTCCTTTAATAGGAAAGAAATCCAAGGCTAAACTGTAACTGCCTAGTGAAGCAGTACCCTGAAATGTCCATGAGTAAATGGCAAGGAAGAGGGTTGAAAATGAGTTAACCATATTCTAGACAATAATTCTTTTCAATCCAGATATGGCCTACTGCTTCAATAATCAGGAATGAGAGGCATGTGTAGCAATTTGTATCATAAGAGGTATCAAAAATATTAGGCCAATAACTATGGAGAACCTCAAAAATGGCAGGACAAATATGTGTTAAGTGGTAGCAGACCTGAAATGCAGTCTTTGCACAGATTCATTCTAAAACCAGCATTCATCTGTTGATCACCAAATGGCAATGGTTAATATAAATTGTCTACGTGCAGATCTGCCAAATGCCCAGTGAATCCAGTAGGACTTGTTTCATTCTCTTTATTCAGTCTTTTGAGCTTCTGACTGTGCACAGTCACCACATATGGCCAATGTTCGCATGGTGGACGGCCATACAGAGGTGATATGATAGTCCACTTGTGGTGGGCACTTGCTCAGAACATCTTGCGCAAGCTAGAAAGGCAGTACAACAGAAGCTGAGAGACACCTTTAAGAGA
This sequence comes from Nothoprocta pentlandii, assembly GCA_013398315.1. Lineage (NCBI taxonomy): Eukaryota > Metazoa > Chordata > Aves > Tinamiformes > Tinamidae > Nothoprocta > Nothoprocta pentlandii. Next base: position 3,193,075 of record VZSG01000016.1, on the reverse strand, counting down.
CAGTTTCAGTTATTTAGTTCAGTTCCTTCTTCTCTTAAGAGAAGACAACAGTTCCTTTTTACCTCTGTGAGCTTCCAAGTTAGTGAAAGCTGTCTATATTTCAACCAAATGTTACGCCCCAACTCTACAAGTTCAAAAAGGTTTCTCTGTAGTGTGTTCACAAGGGCTGAAGCATAGATCCTGTGCGTTCCTGCAGAACATCATCCACAGCCTGGACACCATACATACAATAAACTCTCATTTTACTGGCTCACCTCACAACTGAGCATTTCTAAGGTGTGAATCCTAGAATCCACTAGAGATCACAAGTACTGATTCCTGTCCTATACACACTAGGGAATTCCTATGGTCCTAATGCTATGTGATTCCTTTTCAAACAGATAGCAGTCTCTCAGAACAGTATAATACTTAGGACCTTATTTTCTTAAAAGTTGCAATGAAATAAATTGTGGTATATGGACAAGGATTCTTTACATATTTAAGAGCCTTGGCCCCTCACACCCTTCAACAATTCTTCCCTTCTACTAGTACTGTGACCATCTGTGCTATGATGGGCAAACACAAGAGTATAATTGCTGATAAAATGCGCCATGGGACCAACGGGTTTCCTTGAAGTGAAGGATTTCAAACCTCAAGGGGATAAATAAAACAAGAAAGACATACCAAATTCAACAGTAAAGAAATTGTGACTTATATACAGCAAGCTTGCAAGACACTAAAGAAGATAAGCCAGAGGACAGAGTCATGTAAAAATATGTAATATATCCTAATCCTTAACTGCTTCTTGCAATGTTTCTCCAAAACATTTTCTTTAGTCTGGGAAGTGGCCTGTTTGCTTTTGGTGTATTATGTCTAGCTTGAGCCTAAAGAAACAGCAAATAAAAATTTGGCGCAATATTTTATTATCAACATATTTTCACACACTTCTGAAGTGTGCTGGATGGATGCAACTGAATATTTCTAAATATGCTGATTTTACAAAATTAGTAATTCTCTGATCTTTATTTTTCCACATAGACAAGATCAGCTTATTCGATACTGTCCTCACAAAGACTAAATCATAGGAACCACAGCTTAGCTTTTTCTTCAACAGTGTCATCTAAAATTATATAGGAACAGTATGTTCTTTTCTCTGAAAGTTCTCAGAAAAGCTGTTAAATACTACATACACTAGAATACTGATTTTAATAATACTCAACGTGCACATCAGTTTCATTGTCAGAAACACTGTAAATCTCTGTAGGTTACTAATAACTGAGAGAGTTGTTCAGCTTCATAATGTAGTATGTGTTATCCTTCATATATTCCTAAAGCAGGATGTATGCTGTACATTTATATACAACATTGGTTGGAGCACAGACATTGCGTTGTCATGCTTTCATTCAAATATCAGATGCCATATTTTTAGTACAATCACATGGCATCAAAATGCAACATATTGCTTTGCAAATGCAAATAATTTCACACAGTGGCCTTCATGACTGGAAGGGGATAATGAGATGGGGTATATTTTACATATATGAAAAAGAAAGATTCATCATAAATATATGGACCAGTATATGACATTGAAGAACAAGAAGCAAAAAGGAAACAGTGCTCTTGCATAAAGATCAATTCGCTTTGCTGCCGATGGAATGACAGGCTTGGGAGGAGGAGGCTTCTTGTTGTTCTTGGCTTGAGATTTCCCGAGCCCATTGTTGACTTCAATGGGCTTCCCATAACAGTCATAGTTTGATAATTCAAAATCTCTTGGCAAGCTTCCAACAATGCTGAAATCATTGGATCTCAGATCAGATTTCGAAGTGCAAACCTTTTTGCATCTGGTCTCACCAACCTATGAAATAAAGAGTGAGGAGAATCGTGATCTGCTCACCATGTTCCATCCACAAACAGTGCAGCTGCTAGAGAACATCACAAGCAAACACACTTGCTGATAGGGATTCACTGCCTCAGCTTAATTTGCTGAATGGTTGCATTATGAAGTACTTGAGGATGATTACTCAATCACATAAAGTAATCTAAACATTCATAATTGCATAATATTTCATGCACAAGGTACCTTATGCCGTGCAACCTGCTGTCATTAGACTCCTCCATTTTAAGACAATATGAGGGGAGAAAATATTTTTGCAGAGAACACTTTTGGAAATAGAATTTGTGGTGATGAATACTGCAAGACAAATGCAATTCAATACTCAGATGTTTCTGAAGCCTGGAAGCCCCAACCAGAATTATACCCTGATTAACCAAACCCTTTCCTCCAACAAATGAAGTTGGAAACACAACTTAGTTCTTTGTTCTAGATAGTCTAAGATCACAAATCTCATCTTAAATGACCATCTTGCACCTTCTTTCCGTCTATAGTCCTTGGTGCCTCTAGAAAGGCAGTTAACAAAGATGTCACACATTCTCAGAGCCTCCTCCTGGTGTCCTGGAGGACTATATCACAGGAAAATACAAGTTGAGCAATTGAACACCCATCTTTCCTACAACTTGGTCAAGCTTTCCCTGTGCTCTTGAAATTAAAGAACAGAAAAGTGCCTTCAGGCATTTTACTTTCACACCTTTTCTGCATTTTTTTTCTGCAGTTCCAGGTTGACAGTTCAGGATATTTGCTTTATCACATATTGTAGTTAATTAAAATAATTATGGTGAAATCTAGTACCAAACTTATGGATAATTATTTAAAATAATTATTAAAAGATTAAATAAATATTAAAAATATTCTGGAGCATATTTTTAACACGATCACTTGATACTATGTGACATGGTGGCTAGGGACTTGCAAGACAATGATCTGAGAGGTTCCTTCCAACCTCGTGCTATTAAGATATGAACTATACCCTATGGGGAAAGTTAAGCAGAGAGACACAAGAATATTACTCTTCATTAGTTATTTGTCAAATTCCTTTTTTTTTCTATGCTCAAAACTAGTAAGATTTAATAAGCCTGTTAAAAGATATAGGAATATTTATGACACTATCGGCCCTTTTGAGTTTGCAAATGAATGAATACATTCCTTATACTATAAAAGGTGCATTATTAAACATAGTGATGCTAATTCAAGTATCAGTGCTGTCTTTACACAATACAGTATATTCCAGTTCTAGTATTTAGAGAGCATTCTTGTAAAGGCTTTTACAGATTTGTTCTCATTTCCTTGCAGGAAGTAGAACTGAGGGAAGAGCTTCTAGGTCACCTCCTCCTTACAGATACAGGATTGCTCACAGTATGCGCACGCAGAGCTTTACGTAGTTTAGTATCAACTGCAGTACTGATTTATCAGGGTGACACCATATTCCTTAAAAGCACAATCTGTCCCAATTTTTTTTTCAATGTCTGTATTACTTAATTATGCTCTTTGAGAAAAGTAATTTCTTTAGTTTCCTTGGATTTACACATCTAATGTTTTCTATATTCAGTTGCCACCCAGCTTTTTTTTTTTTTTAATTTCATCTAATACAATAATCTCTTCAACTCTTAAATATTTATGTTGTTTTTATCTAAATTGTCTTTGGTTTGCCAACAATTTTCCAGAAACAAAATGAAAAAAAAAGTAAACAAATTGTATCTTATCTGCTTTTTATTAATACTGATAAACTTGGTTTGTGTTAAAAACATAACAACTTTCCTGACACCTATCAAAAGCTACAAGGACAATCCTGTAAAAAATTAAATGAAATGACCAAATTTGATTTTAAAGCAACACACTGAAGACTTGTAAAGAGAGTAGAGTGTTGCTAAAGGCTTCCACACCTCTCAGATCACTTCTGCTTTATTGTGATATACAACTTGGGCATGGAAAATATTTCACAGCATTTGCTGTATCCTGCCTCAGCACGACCCAGCAGAGACCAGCTGGGCCAAACACTCCCGTCAGATCTATTGCTTTTTCCCTGGAGGGGGTGGGTGGCAGTTTGGGACATGAACGTCATTTGTCTAGTGAACTTCCTCCCCTTGTCCTAGAAACAACCTGTCACAGGGAGGCAGGCGGCGGCTCCTGTTCCCACCAGTGCGGAGTGTGGGCATGGGGGAGGCTGAGAAGAGGCAACGTGGCTCTCGAGGCCTGTCCCAAAACTCTGATCTAGTTCCAGTTTCTTCCAGGACTGGGCCACCTTGCCTTACTTGTCGCATAGGACACCTGTTTTTTGACGAACACTTCAAAAACACTTAAAAACGACTCCAAGAAGCCAGAGGGTCCATTGCAATCATCCCTTCTCACCTTTTACATAACTGAGGCTGTCAGATTTTCACAAGCAACCCAAGCGCAGCCCCTGCCCTTGCTCTGGGGCTGGTGCACGCTGTGCCCCACTGCGCCAAGGCCATGCCTGTCCCTGGAAACGGCTCCCGGGCCTTGGCCACGGCAGAGGGAGCCAAGTGCTCCCACATCATCCTTGCTCCCACATCATCTAAGCATTGCAAACACCCCAGCCAAGCAGGCAGCTTGCAGCTAAGCTCAGAAACACAGGCATGTGCCCCCAGCTTTTGGGTTGCACTAAAATACAGAGAAAATCTGACTGGCTTCGGTTCTGAATTGGAAGCGGGAAGCAGGGAGCAAGCATGTGGCAGGGAGAAAGGAGCCCAGGTGGGCGAGGAAGGGCACGAGAGCCTCTGCCTGCAGAGCCAGCCAAAGTGTGAGGAGGGTGGGCAGAAGGAAGAACTGCAGGTGCATGAGATCTGGCACCCTACCAGAACTTCACACCACGGATTCTGGTGGTCCTCCAGACTGCCACCAGTGCTGTCCACATTACCTATGTCAGATTCTCCTTTAAGAATATTCAGATGGAAAATTATCTCCATTACCTTCTTCCCCACGAACACATGTGCCTTATTTGAAACCGGAATTTATCTGGCTATATTTAGCTTGATTAGCTGTTGATACTTACAAACCAACCTTGATTTTGCATAATTCTGATGACCTAATCAGTCTGGTATAAGAAACCAAGTCAAATGTTCTTCAGAACATCTTACCTCAACATTACTGCTCTTGTCAACCTGACTAATAGCCTTTATAAAAACTATCTTAAATTTGATTAAGTCAATAAACATGCAGATTAGATTTAATTTCACTGACTTATTTAAATTTATTCATCAACATGGGCTGAAATATAACTAATATTAATACTAATTAATAATTATAAATAATATTTATTTATAGGTTTCTGTTAACTATTCAATATTTTCCCCAGATCGATGTCAGGACTATAATTATTTATGTTATCCCATTTAACCTTTAAAAGTACAGGCACAAGGTTATATCATTGTGGTCTTTTGGAATTCTCCCAGTTTTAAAGTATTTGCTAAAAGAAATCAACATTAACATTCCATGGCATCCATAGACAAGCCCTTGAAAAAATCCTAGAGGCAAGCTAAATTGACATCTTGATTTTAAAACATCTAAATATATTAGCTACTATTTAAGAGCCTCGTTAGCAACTGTCGATGGAAGCTATTTCATCATTATCTGATCTGAATATATCTGTTTTTTGCCACAGACCAAGATATTTGTCAAACTTTCTTGCTTTTACTGTTAATGCCCCTTACTGTTAATCTCCATCTAGAATTAGACCGATATTCTTGCTACTAGTTATGTATTCTTGCTATAGTAAAATAACTTCCAAATGCCCACATATGTATTACCATAGATTCCCACATTTCTTTTTGTTCTCTATGTCTATTTCCTACATTTTCTACATTTCAATTATATATATATATTGCTATCAACATCTCTGTTTGCCAGTAAAAAGAAAGCAAATGCTCAAAGTATAGTTCCTTTCTCCTCTCCTCTCCTCTCCTCTCCTCTCCTCTCCTCTCCTCTCCTTTCTTTTCCTTTCTTTTGTACAGCTTCTCTTCTGGCCCAAAGCTTTTTTTTTGAACATTCTTAAACAGCTCACCAGAATAATTTCTAATATTTTATTTAAATTCTTCCTTCCAGATAAGTCAAAGAAGTTTTCAGATTTGCAAAAAGTCCCAACCTTGTGGAAGGAGGAATTTTTGAGTATTGTATATAATTTCTAGAAAAGTTTCAAGATACCATAGCACTAGTATCCTCTCAGGCTACTAGTGAGTCCATCAGCCAGAAGCCTACTGTGATGCAGCAATCTCTGCCCCACATAGTAAATCTTCTTGGCCATGAAATTCTCTCTTTTGTAGCACCCAATCTGTTTTTAGTGAAAATCTACCTCCAGTTCTCCAAGTTCTGTAAGTCTTCCATACAAAATGAAAAAGCAGTTCGAACATAATCTATTTATTAATCTTTCTTGCAATCGTTTCCTGCAGAAATACTGATTTATGGGCTATGCTCTTGTCCTAATGGTAGACGCAAGGCTAGTCACCAAAGTGATCATCATATAGCATTAGTAACTACCCAGACTCATGAGTCTGGTGCAGTTCAGCAGGAATTCGGTATCACATCCCAAATATTATATCCCTTGCAAATTCTCAACCACACAGCACACCACAAATAATATGTAGAAACAAAATATCACAGAATTATAGAATAGTTGAAGTTGGAAGGGACCTCTGGAGATCACCTAGTCCAAGTCCTCTGCTCAAAGCCGGGTCAACAAGAGCATGTTGTTCGAGACATTTTTACAGTCGTGTTCTGAAGGTATCCAAGGATAGACACATGAGTTACTAGAACAGAAAGTACCTACTCCGTACCTGAACTCCTGTTAGCAACTATTAAAATATACTTTAGTCTGTGTTTTGTGTACAAGAGAAAATGAAAACTGTGCAAAAATTCAAAATTCCAGTCCAGAAAATGCAAAATTCCAGTGGTTCCACATGAAAGCCTGGAGTATCACTTGAGGAGAAAACACTATCCAAGAATATCAGACCACCACAGTTCAGCAAGAGTGGTCAGATATATTATAAATCAATAGGAGATATATTATACATCAATAGAGATGAAAATCACACACACTATTTTTCAGAGCTTAGGTGCAGCTCTGACAAGATGAGGCAAGTTTCTCAGTTTCTCTTTAAGAATAACCAGGTTTAAGGTTATTATCATTACTTGCATAGAACTATTCATCATCCACCAGAGTCATTCTTTTAGCAAATGTTCACCTCAATCATCAGCAGATTATCTGTGTGGGACAGTTCCTATAAATGGGCTTGATGAAAATGTGACTTTTCAAATTGAGAGGTGTTGTTACAGTAAAGAGCGCAATCTCTCCTTGTAATCCCACCACCAGTGACAGCGAAGAGAAACTGATTCATCTCCAAAACATTTCCCTTTTTGCTTGTTTTTCTTGCTGCATGATGTTAGGATTGCTAGGAGACACGCTCAAACTCCTACTGAGGTTTCCCAATAAAAAACAGTGCCAATGGTTACCACCAGGTTGCATAATTTTCTTCTGTGCTTAGAACAGCAACTACTTGAAGCCACAATGAGCTAATGGAGCCAAAACATTCTTTTTAATGGCTTCTTGTCTGTAAATGCGTAGTCATTACAGCTTCTAGCAAAACCAGTAAAGTGCTTATTCTGAATTTTCTCTTCTTTCAGTAGATTCAGGGTAATTTTCTTTCAACAGACTCCTGGTGATATTGGTAGATGTATCATTTGACTTTAATAAGACTGACACATTCACGAACCTATGGTCTTAAAATGGCATTGATCTTTCAAGTTGGAAGGAAGAAGGACACCATAAAGCATAGGCTCTTAGGTTGGTATATGCTGACAACACACAGTTTTGACTCAGTGAGAACCCAGGATTTACATTCATGCATCTATGTGCCAATTCTATGCACCCATGGAAGGTTTTCTCCACCTTTAACCAATTTTCAAATTGTAAGCATGACAATACATACATATAAACACATACATATCTTGTCATCTTTACTATCACTATTGGTGACTATCAGTCATGATCATTGTGCCAAAAGTGTTTTCATTTGAGAACCTGGACGCTTGCAGGCTCTGATACAAGGAAGCTCTTCTCATTACCCTCAGTAACAAAAGGCATCAAGCTTTTAGTTTTGAGGACTTACTGAAAAGTTTATCCCTTCATCCAGTTTCTTGTGATAAGAAGGGACAACAGGTGATTATATCTTTAGGTGTGTTTTTATTAGGAATATATTTTTAAATATTAAAGATGCCAAGCCTGTACACCATATTCCATTTTTTTCTTTCATAAGTGATCCAAGCAAATGAAAACAAATTGTTCCATTAGGACTGGAAACAATGAAATCTGAATTCCTACGTGCTTATGTGCCCCACAAACAACCACTTTATTGGTTGTAGGAAGTTGATAGTAATCCTAGTTGGCTCTAATCTTACCCATGCTTGTCACTATCTACCCCAACATCCAGCTATTCCCTCCATCCCCTTTGCCTTAGTATCAACTCCCATGTTTCAGGACTTAGTGTATTCAAATTTTTGTATTCCTCATGTGATCAAAGTATTAGGATTCTATCTTAACAGCCCTCAAACATTTCCAGGGGATGCATTTTCAGTTCAGGTATGAGCTTCCAAACTGCCATCCTTTTTTTCCTAAATTCATACATAGGCTCACCTAAGTCCATTATCTTTCCTGGTATTTAAAACAATCTTTCCTAGCTGTTAATCTGGACTCATTTCTCCTCTTCAGCTAAACTTTGCTCTTCTAATTGAAAGGGGACACTTAAGGAACACTGAACTAGCAGCCACTCTGCCTGTAAATCGCTCTGCTCCAGTAGTCCTCTGATTATCAAGTACTTCTCATGTTCCTCAAACTTTTAAAAACATCAGATTTGGACCTGAACCCTGATTCATTAAGTTATCACAGAATGAATTGAGGGTTGCTCAGAATATTTGTTTAACACAAAGCAATTCTTCTTCTCTTAATTCTGGAAATCAAACACATTTTCTTAAGCTTCCACTTGACTCCCAAGTGACCCGAGAAGCCAGCTACCATCCTGCTGTTCCTTTTTGAGTTCCTATAAACTTTCAGCTCAGCTCTACCATCACTAGTGTTATGCTTGTCCTCAATGCACGCACCTCCCCAAAGCATGCTAATAACCCTCTCACTTTACAGCCTCATTGCCATAGGATTCAGCAGTCCGGGCTTTCTTTCCGCCTCAGCCTAGTGATCTTCCCAGGAATTATAAGGCCAGAATACCGTTTCTCAGGTAGGTAGGTATTTCAGAACAGGTGACTGGACAGAAGCAGAATGGGAGGGACACGACTCAACCACATGGATGGCTTTTAAGGCATCTTTTCAACAGGTATCAGCAAATAAATGTTATATAATTATCTGCATAATCATTATCAGCTTGGCACAAATGCCAAAGACTCTGTATGTATGTCTGGCATATATTACTGTTGCAAAGTTTACATATAGTTTATATAAATATAGTTTATATGTAGTTGAATGTTAAACATCTCTAATAGGAAACACACTGAAATATGCAGGTCAAACATGAGACATGCTGACACCACAAAATCTTGGGAAGAGGCTAAGAACTAAATCCCCAGAATCTTCAGTTGAAGACATCACTCATGGGAAGTTGCACTGTTTCTATTGAGAGTCACTCCTCTTCCTCTAAGCCTTCCAAAGCACTTTATAACCAACCTTATCTTTTAGAAAATATTTATTAAAAATGTCAAAATAGCAACAGATGAAAGAAGTGTTTTTGTTTGTTTGCTTGTTTTGTTTTCTCTTCATGGCTTCGGCAAGGCTTACTTGGGACAGTCAGTAATCTACCAACATGTTTTTGTTCAAAGTATAGAAAACCTGCAGTTCTTTGTCAATATTTTCACTGATCAAGCTGTATCTTTAAGCTTTTTAAGTACTGGAGAGAAGGAATAAAGATTTTATACTGCTGTGCTGGATTACTGCAACTAAACTATTTTGTCACAAGAAAGAGCTAAAGTTGGGAGTCCTCACATTGTTCAACACAATTATCACGCTCTATTCAGTGGAAGCCAAACTGTAGCTGTGCCATCTTTCTTTCTACTTAAAATTCCCATGTTGCCTGGAGTTAAGGAATTGCTTGTGACACAAGTCAAAGCAGGCATGGGGTTATGCCAAACTGAGCCTGGTTGTCTGCCAGAACAATTCTCAGAAGACTCTCCTATGAGCTGGATATTGTAGTAGTAAAGTGCACTGTTTTGTGATAATGTCCTCTGGATAATGCCAGCTTAATTCTAGGGCAGGGTTTCCACTGTTCTGGCATTAACTTCTATTTCCTCCTTAAAGAAGCTTTGAAATCGTACTGCATTCCACAGATGTTATGATTTGGTTCTGGCCTAATAACTTTACATGTTTAATTCATTGAAAACTACATGCCAAATTCATATTTCACATACTGTAGCATAATGTATTTTCTCCTGCAGAATAAACGTCAACTAAGTATCACTCAGGGCTGGTGGTGCTTGGCTTGGGATGTTTAATACTTCTTGGAACACAAACATTCTAGAAAAGCTAGCATCTTTATGGAAAACCTTGGCCTGATCTCTTGCCATGAGAACTAATTTATCCATACACTCTACCTGGCAAAACAACAAATATAGAAACTATTTGACAGGCAAACAGATCCATCTTATATTTGTAAATACCATGACTTCTAGACGCCTGGGTTTACAAAGTTTTCATATGTAATGCAGTGCAGCTGTGGCCAGTCCAGGGAAAGCAAGGAGATGAGTGTTATTCGAGTATGATCTCAACAACTACTGACTGGAAGTCCTTTTCTCTGAATACTTACATTTCCACAGCTGTTATTTATTAGATGTAAAAAATTAGCAAGTGTAAAGCCACTTGCTGCTTAACTTTCCTGAAGATCAGCAACAACCATTATAGTAGGATACTAAAAGAAATTTTTTTTCATTTAGCAGCTTCTGACCCCAAATCACTAGGGACTAATTGCTCAGATGGCTGGCCATTAATTACCAGCATGTTCATAGTGTCTTGGCTGCTTCTAAGATTAAACACTATTCAAAAAACAGTATATTTCTGCAATTATTTTAACAGAGGATAATGCTGATTTTGCTAGCATAATTTTACAACTCTTACCTGTAAAGTGCTGATGTGGACAGGAGTCCCTGTACCATTCACAGTGTTCTTTTTGGCTGCATTTCCACCTTTTCCTTCTGCTTGTTCTGCCTTGGCAATCTTTGCTTTTTCAGCTTCAATTCTCTTTGGATTGTTTAGCATTACCTGAACCACTGCATATTCAACCAGCGATGCAAACCCAAAGAGAAGGCAAACAATCAGCCACACATCTAAAGCCTTCACGTAAGACACTTTGGGAAGTTCAGCAGCAAGAGTAGTACATTCAGATGCCAAGCTCAGCACTGAGAAAATACCTACAAACAGAAAGATAACATTTAGTTAAAGAAATCCTACCTTCCTTGGCACTTTCTGTGCTCTTCCTCTGGAACAGACAGTATTGAATGATGGTATTTTGGAACAGAGAATGGGACTTCACAAAGTGTCAGGTATATTTTGCAACAGGTATATGAGGTGCTCATGCCATCCATTAATGAACAAACAAACATTTATGAAGGATATCACAGTTAATGATGAATTATTAATGAGTATCTTTATATTATTAATGGAGAGACAGATAAGAGAAGTTAAACTGGTAGCTGTCATTTTCCTGCCCCATCACACATTATACAATTGCACATAATTCTAGAGAAGTGGAAGAGAAATGCTACTTAAACCAAGATTTCTAAGTAAGTCCCTCAAATCAGGCTTGAAGAGGTACAGTTATTCCAGAAATCTGAATTGTGCTACAGCAGAAGAAATTCTTCAAATGACAAATCCATCCATGTAATATGCAAACGTAAAATGAAAGAGAAGTTTTGGCTGAAGAAACTAAAAGACTGTGTTCACAGTTCACTAGGAAGAGGAAAAGACTAAATTGACTGAGCGTCTATAACCATCCAGTATTTGAGATTTCAATATCTAAAGGAAGTTTTCTAGATAAAAGGTTTTTGAGGAAACTATTATCATGAAAGAAAATGCAAGGGCTGCTGAAAGGACACACTATTCATCACGCTAGTTTCAATAAGCACTGCTCCTCACAAGGCGCCCAAACATCACTTTAGCACAGGATTTACAGCACAAGAGACAAAACAATATGACTTCAAAGAAATATTTCTCTCAGGTACACATGAAAAGGGAACAGTACATTTAGAAAAAGATGACTTTAGAAATGATTGTCACTTGAGGGAAATTTTTTTCAACCTCCTTGTTAAGAATTTCCAATTTTGATTTCAAGAGTAATAATGATAAAAATGTCTTAGTTATATCTGGGCAGTCTGATATAATTGAGTTCTATAGAAAATTTTGGTCAACAGTAGATAGTCATTCTTAACTATGCTTCTTATACTGGTCACACGCATTACCTGAGCATGAAAAAAACATTCTTTTGCTGCTCTTCATTTTTGGATTTTAATAGGATTGATATGATGCTTTCTATGATATTAATCTAAAATGGGCCACTTACTAGCTGCTAAAAGGCTAAAGAGTAGGTATAATAAAACGTTTTTGCATTATATGAACAGCATTCATATAATTTTAAAACATAAAATCCTATAGAGCGTTATCTAGAAATGTATAATAGCAACATTTCATTGCAAAGCTGGATTTTGTTTTCCATTGGGATGGCAAATGGTATGGCCAGTATGCTACGTCAGAGCAGAATCACCTGGCAAATACTGAAAAAAAAAACTTCAGTGTCTGCTCTGGTTTATTTTATATCGTTATATCTGAAGCATTTGAGCATAAACATATACATAAGGATAGAAAGAGTACATAGAACTGCCACTTTTTTTCTTTATTTCCACTGACCAAGACTAGCTTCTTTGGGCTGAACCCTGACTATAGATCACTATGAAATGTTATAATAAGTACAAATAAGTTTGCACTACTTAAAGGCATATTACTTTAAGGAACTATATCCAGCTTTCCATTCAGCCTAAACAAATGTACTGTAGCACTGTACTTGCACTTCTATTGCAGACTTTTGAAACGCAGCCTGACCTTGAAAAATTAAATTATTTAATACTATGGACAGGCTGAAGATCTTTGTTATTGTAATAGTTTTCACTAATTTTAGAGGGGTTTATTATCTTAACACTTGTATTACTACTTTGTCTGGTGCTGAAAACATTTGTATAATCACTATGTAAACTGCAGTTTACAATCTTGGATTTAATTCTAGAAAACTACTTATAAATTCTGCTGGCTGAAGGGATTACAGTGGAGCTTTCATCAATTTGTTCACTGTGGCAGCTGAGGTCGTGGCGACCTCCTGCTGGTTTCCATTTGTCTGTATTTCTAGGGTGAAGAGTTCAGTCTCGGAGTCAGAGAAACTAAAGAAAATCTTCTAGGTTTTCAAGGAAACAATAAAGTGTGACAGAAATATTCCATTAAGCAACCATTTGCTGCCAGATCAGAATTGGCACAGCCTCAGAGACCCTAGCACCGGAGTTGTAGGCTGCCGTTGCTTTAGGTACCTATCTAACGGGGCCAAAGCACAGAGCCCAAATGAGTGATTAGAATGAATAAACTACAAGACAACTTATTAAAAATATATATTTTTAAAATCTCTTTTCAGGGAGTTGTGAAGGGAAGGGACCTGAGCTCTTTCCTCCAAACTTGCTAAACTAAGAAAATTTTGGCCTTACCAGGAAATGTCTGCTATTTTTGGCAACCTTTGTTATCATAGCTGCACCAACTTACAGTCTTTTTCTACCTGAAACATGTATAAGTATCTTTCCATACTTCTCCTGAAGCTGACACTCCCTTTCTAAATCCTCCTCCTCACAGCCCTTCCTTTTTCCAGCTTTGCCTTCTACATGCTAAAGAGCCTTTTGATGAATCTGGCTAAGGAAGACTTTCCTAAGCATGAACTCAGACCATTGTGCAGATAAACCACTTACGTTCACATGGTCTGCAGTACTAGAGACCTACTACCAACATCCAGTTCCTGTTTCAGTGACATGTGAAAGACTCCTTAATACCCTAATAATGAAATTACCAGCTTACAGAATTTTCTTCTCAATCCCTGTCAGTAAATTCAGTTCACAACCTAAAAAAGGAAGTTGCAGAGCTATTATTTTTAAAATATTATCTAACGTTATATGTGGATAATATCATAAAGAGCTGATCAAGCAGAGCACTTCAGTACATGCAGCCAAATAAATAAATACTCCTTTTTTGAATTCACCCAACTTACTGGCTGCAGCACTATCTCCTGGCAATGAATTCTACAGGTTAATCATACGCAATATAAAATACTATTTCCTGTTTTATATTATTAGTTTAAAAATGTCTGTCTTTATCTCACTAATGTTATTAAAAAAGGTAGCATTCTGTCTTGCCTTCCTTATAAACTGGTCTCTCTAATACATTCTCTTATCTCATTAAACTTTTAACCTAAAAGACATAATCTTGCCAATTCTTCTTCATATTCCAGCTTTTACAACCATCTTTATGGCTTTCCTTTGAGACTTCTTTTTGTTATAACTTTGTAAAATGAAATGACTAGAATCAAGACAGAGTGGGGGGCACGAGTGATGGAGAACATATCTGGCTTCAAATATAGCAGTCCTTTAAGCATAGGGAATACATAACCAACTGCAAGGTCATAAAATAGGGCGGGGGCTCCTTTTCCTTCACCTCTCACTATGTCCATACTTGTATGAAGGATTAGCAAATACAATGGCATTGAAATAATTTCATGAGTAGTTTCTGTCTCCTATCACACACCTGCTTCATTTTGAATGGCTTCTTTGAAATAACAACAAAAGTAGCAGTATTTCCTCTCTTCCTCTGAGTTGTCAGCGTTCATTCACAACACAATATTTTTATTCCAAGGCATCCTTTTAAGATTTCTCACATTAAAAAATATATCTTTCATCGCTTGCCTGTTTTATGTGCCTCACCCTTATCTTCTTTTAAACTATCTTAAATAAACATGGGCAATCTGCAACACAGAACCTGGCACACTTCTGAAGGCTTGGATGTGGTCAGAGCACTCCAAGCTTCCAGTGACTCGGCTGCATCCAAGTGTGCTTTCCTGGGAGGCAGCGCCTGCTGTGTGGCTGCTTACGCTCCCCAATAAGGCTCCGTTCTTCTAGGCAGCTGTGGGTGGCTGCCAGGCAGAAGTCCCTTGGATTCCTTCAGCATGAGGGAAGATCTTATTCCCCTTGGGGATCATATGACAGTAAAGGAAATAAAGGAAATTTTTTAATGGATATGCTTTCTACCTATAAGGAGCTGGAGAGTCCTCTGTAGCACTCACAAATCAATGCACAAAAATTACATTCTACCTGTTGGTTTGCAAAGTGTCTTGTATTCCTAAATCACATGGAAACTTCTGTGATTCCTAGCCATGGGGAATCACAAGTCCACTATATTTGTTTCCAAAGTCAACTGTATTAAGATACTCAATCAGAAGTACTTTCTCCTCTGATTCACCATGGGGAATCACTAGTCCATTATATTTGTTTCCAAAGTTAACTGTATTAAGATACTCAATCAGAAGTACTTTCTCCTCTGATGAGATCTGTATCTAGCTGTTAAAACTGTAATGGTCATTAGTGACACTCTCTTTCATTCACTCGATACAGAACTGTTAATCTTGTTAGACTCAAGGTCAACCTTCTTCAAGGCAATAGCTCGAAGAGGTAGTTTGTTGCTGTCTTACAAACTGGAGAAAGGGAAAGTCTTATCCCACCACAGTGAGACCACCTCTCATCACTGAATGCAGGCTCATGTCTGAAGAGTGTCAGATTTAATGTTAGCTGCTTCTCAGGGGATTCAGGAAAAGTCACATAACCAGCAATGGTTAGTATCTTTGAAAATGCATTAGTTCAGAAATGCTAATACATAAGAGAAAACATAAAACACATATCAAATTAAAACTAATAAAAACATAAATAAGCATGTATGTATAGACACAAACAGATCAATGATACATAAATCAGCACTTCACCACTTATAACTATTATATATAATTAATTAAACTTTCCTGGTCACCTTTTTGATGTGTGGGATTATAGAACTGTAAAAACAGAACTACAGCTCAGAATTTGATCATAATGGAGCTCACTAAATGAAAACAATATCTGGCTTTTGTTTCTATCTTTTTAAGATAAACTGTATTTCCCCCACACTATTTCAAGTTTCAAGACACTTCTTGAAATGTCTCCTATTTCATGTTACGGAATGCATCCTTACTTCTTCCCAAGGTAAGAAAATACATTTGTTACCTACTATCAAACTAATGAAGAATGTTACTCATTCCTAAATAATTTTTAGTATTTTTAAAGGGTCAAAAAATATAGTGATTTGTATTCTAAAATGCAATTGCTGCAGTGCCTACAGCTTCAACTGCACATGGATAAGATGAGATTTGCCCCGATAGAGGAGCAGAGACAGTGTGCCCACCACGTAAGTATTGGAACCACCATCAAGCACAGCCTCAACGTGGAAGTGGATTTTACAGGACTAGAAATGAGGAGGTTTCAGTGAAAATGAGAAGTGGGGAATGGAAGTGAAGTTGCTTTCCGTGCTTAGGGTCATGTTGTCAAAGCAACTGCGAATGGCTCGGTGGCATTGAGTGGCCCGTGACAGGATGTGTAAACGCAGGTTACCCAGTGGGACTCTTGCAGCACTTGCATCAGGATTGATCCAAAATGACAGCCAGGACAGAACAACTATTAGCAGTGTAGGAGCATAAACACCCATCATGTAAAATCCAACTTGTCTTCTTAAAGTGAAGATTACTTCTACACAAGTATAATAACCTTTAAAAAAATAAATGTGTTAATGTTTAATGTGCTTTACAAGTTAACCGCTTCAGATTAGTATCTTTTAGACTTGTTTCCTCTTAGGTTTAATAGCAAAGGCTCAGTGATTGGATTTTCTTTAGAAAGGCAGAGTTCAATTTGGAGAAAAGCATTCAAAACACAAATCTGTATAACCTCCAAATGTGCTCAGGCATGTGGGACTCTGCTCTAAAAGGCAGAAATGGCTTCAAGATACGGGGTAGATACAGCCAGTAGGGTCTGGCAGGGCCCCAGAATATCCTCATCTCAGAATCCTATTTAGCATTCCTTTAAGGGGAAAAAAGGTGTCTAGCATGAAGAGCTAGATCTCAGAAACATCTCAGAATCTATCTGTTAGTGGGAGCTGGATAAAAAATAAAACAACAGGTACTAGAGGTTTTGCTGGATATAACAAAAGAATTAGGAAATCTCATAACCAGAAAAGAAATTCTGCTCTCATTTTCAATTGTGTGACAGCACTGCATTTTTATGCAAATATTAACATAATGGAATTGTAAAAAGCCCCAACATCTTAAACTATTATTTTAGGAAAATAAGGTATTCCTAAATTACATTACAACAATATCAAAATTCACTTTTAGTCCATATCTGCAAATAAATAAACCTGGTGCAAAGCTAATAAAGAATATGGCAAAAATAGGACTATTTACCTTCTATCATATTTAATTAAGTAACCTAGAATGATAGGTCAACTAAAAAGTGGTGTTTGAGCATACGATAATCAAAACAGTAAAACATTAAGGAAAGCATTCCTTGCTGTGTGTAAGACATGATATTTTGTATTTTACAGTTCATACCACCATCTTCAATGATCAACTGCCTGAGGAATTCCCCCTGTAATTCGTAAATATTTTTCAAATAACTTTAGGTTTTAATTTCATATGAAGTATGACCTTTAAAATGATAATTGATTGTCTTCTGAGATAAGAAATTCTGTATCTCTTCTGTATCAGTGTATATTCTCTATGGCTTTGTATCACCTTTTATCATAACAATAATTGTTGCCCTCACCATTCAGCTGCTGAGGACCTTATGGATCTGTCATACATTTTAACAAACATAGAGTATGCAAATTGCAAATTTAAACATTCAATTTTTTGCCATAAAAGAAGTCACCCAAATTTGTGGACCTTCTTTCAATTTGCAAAGGTCTGTTTAAACACCAGCTGACATAAATGGATGGAAAAGATCCAGTCCTTTGTAATTGTCAAGAATCTCTTGCATAAGCCATAATTTTGAAAACTGGTGTGTACACACAATGCTGACTCTTGATTACTCCATGCAGTCCTTAACTGAATTAATTACATGCACAAAATCTGCATCCTGAAACGCCTTCATGTAAGAATTTAGTGTAAATCAAACAGCTACCAATTCCTGAAAGCAGCCCATAAAAGTACTTCAGAGTACTGAAACATTCTATTCATATTAATTCAAAATCTTCATGAAAAGATTAAGATGGAAGATGTTCATTTTTAAGCAAAAATATTTAGCTAGAAAAAGAATTATGAAAACTGTTAAAAACTCTATGTTGTCATTCCACCCAATATAGAGAATTTTCTCTAAGGTTCTTTAATTATCAAGTCATACCAAAAAAAAAAAAAAAAAAAAAAAAAAGTGGTCATTTTGCTATTTTACTGAGCATTTTTTGCACAGCAAATAATTCTGATTTGTGGTCACAAGGTGGTGAAACTTGAAAGAATGCTATTTTTTCTTTTGAGTTTCATGGTGGAGCATACAATGATTAATTTTTTGATTTTTCTTCAAATTCCTAAAGATAGCTAAAATATTTTTACGATTTTTAGTTTTTGTTTTAGGCACACTGAATTAGCTCCAATGTTGCCATTATATATGAATTTTATTTGGGAAGCACACATTCATTCACTGTTTTATAACCTAATTGTTATTTTCATTTCAGTTTCCATTGCCTTTTCCAAGTTAAATTCTTTAACTCTGAGATCTACTAAGGTTACATTAGGTCTCTTAAAAACAGGGACCCAGCTCTACAACAATTGCAAGTAACAGACCCGAGGCTTCAGCAGAAGAGCTACCAAGAAACTTGCAAAAGATCCTCAGGAGCTTTAGTTCCTCAGCAGCTTCAGCTTCTTAGCTGTCCTTCCTGAGTTTTTAACAGGAGATTTATGCTTATTATGCAAAAGAACTGACTAAAATATACCCTGTTAAGTTCTCTTGTTAAGGAAAAGTGCTTTCCACAGTATGTGAGCAATTTAAATATAATTATAGGCAAGAATCAATCAAAAAGCAGCCAGTGTACAGAAAATCATTGTATAAATTAGTGCCTGTGCTCAGGAAATAATCTTGAGATTGAATAAATACAGAGCCAAGGACTGTAAACAGCTTCCCATAATGACATACTTCCAAGAGCACTTAAAGAAAGGAAGAACCTGCAAGAAGTAGTATTTGAAGTTACACTCCAATATTATCCACATCTCGAATTAAAGATGAGCAGGAACTCATAAATATCCTACTTTGTTGTAGCTGATATAATTCTACACAAATACCCATCTCAAAAGTTAGACATTTGCATGCATAAAAAGGTATTAGGATAATAAAAACAAAACAATGACAGAGGATCATAAGATATATAAGTACAAACCAAGAAAAACATTTATTTTAATCTTTAATCTAGATATTTCTGTATTTTAAATAGATTACAGATACTAGATGTGATTTTTACTATGTTAACTAGTGATATGAATTATTGGTTAATTAAAAATAATTTATTTTCTCTGCTGAAATGCAAGCCATGACCACAGCATTAATCATTAAACACAAACAGCAACTGCAGAGAGCTAGTTTGTAACAGAGACATTTCTTATATTACCTACCTGTGCCTTTATAATATTTGGTACAGTTACCATATTCAATATCCTCTTTTTTAATGTCAAACTGAGGCAGAGCAATTTTCTCTAACTGCACAGGATCTCCAGATTGCCAGATAAAGCGTAAGTCATCAGTTGTGTAACCAACTACAAAAAAAAAAAAAAAAAGTATTATTAAATGTTTTTAAAAAAACTTAGCAAGAGTAAAATCATCAAGAATATCTAGCATATATTTACTGAATTCCTTTCACTTGTTTTCCCTGTTCCCTATTAAAAGAAATAAACATAAAAATAAAATAATTCACAATTTTTATGTAGGTCTAAAATTAGGGCTTAGTGGAGCATAATATTATCAGCAATATTACACTGCTGAAGAAGCATTTGTTTCAGCGTTCCCTGTTCAAATAAGGAAAGCAAAAGCTGTACTGAATTTTCAATTTTATTGAAGTGCTATTTTGACCTCTCCATATTGTCCTTTCAATTTGTCTTCCAAATCATATTGTAACCTCCCTTCTTTCTTATATGATCTTTACAAGACAAGAGCTTTGAGGATTGTAGGAAAGTAAAACAAGGATTTTACTGTGCATAGTGTCAGTGTATCTAGATGTTACAGAACACAGGATATATAGATTTTTGTCATACTAGAAGAAGGGTCAGCGGAAAAGGAAGAGAAACTTTGGAGTTAGAGGCTATAATCATGCCACAGAATAACTAGAGATACAATATTCATCTTAAACAGCTACTAACCAGTAACATGAAGAGTAAATGGAGAGCTTGATAAGTGAAGGCTTTTGATAAGTGAAGTGCTTTCGAATAGTGTAAAATAATAAAATCATACCATGATTAATAGACTGGCAAAGAAGTAAGTTCTGACTTCAAAGAGCAGTTACTTCTTTAATGCTACTGTTTAGTATGGATGTGTTTAAGTGCTCATTATTGCTCTATCTGAATATTCAGGTATCAGCCAGAAAGTCATAACAAATGTAAATCGCTTAAAAAAAAAAAAAAAAAATGCTGCAAAATCCAGAGTGTCCAAAGACATTCCTGATATTTCAAATTAAAGAGGAACCCTCTAACTCTGAAATGTGAGAAAGAATTTGCAAAATTCTTCCTGAAAACTGGAGGAATGGAGTTTCACTCTATCCTTCCATGTTGCACCCTTCTCTTCATTTGTGAAAAGGAAGTTATGTGTTAGTTTTACACCAGATGGGAGCAATTTCCATTTTGCTGGAAATGCTGTACTCTTGAAAATCATCATTATTGTTAAAACATTACCTTTCTTGATTTGTATGATAAAAAGCAAAGCCAAAAAAAGTTTAATGAGGAGTTTGGAATGTAATATACACAAGATGGCATTCATATAGCCTTGAAGATTTCAAAAATCAAAGATTTCTGCTTACCTATCAGAATTCTACTATAATCCTTCTCCATTTACTAGGAATTCCCGTTTTACTCCAAAAACAGAGAGTATTTGTTGAAGTAAAGACTTTGGTGGAACTCCTGTTTCACAGATGGCGTGCACTGAATTAATGTGCTGCTGTTCATTATCTATGTCATATTTTAAAATACATACATGGTTGTTGTCAACATAATAATTTAACATGGCTGTATCACTGAGTAGAAAATTCTTTTCAATATTTAGTGATATGTGTGCAGGTATAAAATTAAAATAATATTGGAAATACGCAATTTGGAAAATGTACTCAGAAACTTCATGTCAAAGATATAAGAATGTATCTACTACACATACATTTTGTTAACTAAACAAAATAAGCACATTAACTTAATTCATTAATACACTTCTTCAGTAGCTGTAGTACTGCTGGTGTCCTTTAATGTTATGAAAATCTAACAACCAGAATGAAGAAAAAAAAGATGTTAAAAAGATTCAGTAGAATAAAAGCACTAATGGTGAGAAAGGAAAGTAAGCCCAATGCTCAGAGACCGCACGGGCAGACTGCAGTCACAGAGGCCATGGATAAAACCCTTTCTTTTGATAATTGAATAAAAAGGTACAAGGAATTCTATTGCACACTATCATTCCAAAGGAATAGATAATCCATTCCTCCTCCTGAATTTGAATATATCACATTTATGATGGAGAAAGAAAATAAGCTTGTTTAAGTAAAGTACTGAGAACTATTTTCATGAACAATTCTTCCTTAAGAGATATACCTCTTGTTTGTATGTTTGTAAAGAAACCCATTAGCTAATTAATTGCCACTCTTTTTCATAGCAAGAGTTAAAAGTAGTGCACAGCTCCATAACTGTAAGAAACATTTTTCATAGGTAAATGCATATGGATGGGAACCAGTGGATGTTAATTTCAAGATTCATTACAAGATGTTGACACAAACAATACAGAATGGCTTGTCATGTCATAGGCATGTCTAGAAGACAACTCTTTATGTACAGATGGCCATACATACAGCTTTCCAATTGCATCTTGCAGCGCTGTGTATCCATAGGAAATAAGGTCAAGTCCAAAGGGCACGACAGAGTAATAGATAATCTGAAAACACAAAAAATGGTATTTAGAAACAATGTGAAATGCCTTGTAAGTAATAGAGTGTGATACAATAAAAATCAGAGGTATTTGATTTTCAGCTTCTCACAAAAATACAATAAAAGTACAGTAAGCATGAAATTTAGGCATTTCTAATAATATATAATAAAACTGTATGTGTAGTTGTAAACATAGAGTATTTCATAAACGAGAGAAAGACTAATGGATGGCAATGTACATAAGTCATAAGAATAATCAAACTAAAGCCCTATATGGAACAGGAATCCTGTCAGCAGCAGAAGCTAAGAAGAATCTAAGATCTCTGAAGAAGGATATAAAAGGTTAGAGTACTCAGGAAATGATATTTCACCAGATATCACCAGTTAGAATATTACATCTATACCCTTCATCTTACAATTATTTACATTGAATTTCATCTGTCACTTTATTGCCTAGTTGCTAACCATTTATCCAGGCAAAGACTCTCTCACACATGAATCTTGCCATTCATATATTTTCATAACTGGAACTTAATTCATTTATACTTGGTATTTCACTGTAAATTAAAAATTCAAGCCACAGCATTATATATTTTAAGTAAGAACATCTCATCAAAGTCTCCAAAGTTCAAAAAATTAATCTCAACTTCATTAATATAATTTATGAACATACTACATTACTAAAAATGACAGAATATTTATAGAGGAAGACATTAACTTCAGACAATATTGAGCTTGATATTGTTATACAGAAGTTCTTAAAGAAATATTTTTTCCGCTTGAGAAGTTCCTATTAACTGAATAACCACTCTTCATTGACCTAAACTATTCACTGAAATAAGATGATTTATAATTAGCTCTGACCTGGAAAAATATCTGAAGAAAAGTTTCAATATTTCCTTTAACATTTGGTATTTTAAGAGAGGGGCTCCTTTTATAGATGAAAGTGGTTTTCCATTTTGAAATATTAATTCCTACAGACTTCAAAAACCTGCCACTAAACAACTGAAATCAAAAGTGGGACCTTCACAGTGAGCCAAATGAAATGTTTCGATTGTCTGATTTCTTTGTATTATAGTTTATTATAGTTTGCAAAAGTCTTGAGATTGACATTTCTCATCCTGATTTAGAATGAGAAAAAAAAAATCCATCTTCTTCTTTTCCCAGCTAATTCTCATCCAGGAAAGAACTACTAACTACTATAATTTCAGAAGCGATTTCCTCCTAATGGCAAAAAATGTTGCAGTATATTTAGGTAACTATTATTCCTATATCAGAATATTATGTACTGAGTCACTGTAAAAGTAAATAAATGAATGAATGAATGAATAAATAAATAAATAAATAAATAAAATCACTGCTCTCTGTTAGAAAATCAAACCTTATCTCTGCAAATTACTGTATACTAATTCTCCAAAGGTTTAATTCATCATAACATTCTTTTCAATCGCTGCACTGCTTTTGGTGATCATTTTTTTTTTTTATTGCACACTGTATATATTAGATAACACGAGCCAAACCACAAAATATAATGCACTAACTGTAACAAAAATAAACAATATTTTGAGGTTCTCTGAACAAATCTCTGCCTAGTAAGGCATGGATTCTAATCAGGATTATGGCCTAATAATTTTGAAAAAGAATTATATTCACTATTTTGTTAATTTCTGTCTTTCTCTGTTTTGTATAGTAAGTAATCATCATTTTCTTTAACTTAGAAATTCAAGTATGTGAAAATTACATTGCTTTGTTTTTATTTCAAAAAATAAATTCAATAAAATTTTATAAAATAAATTTTGCTATTGCTTTTATTTCAGATATTGTAGTCATTTTATTAAGCTTCCAGGAATCTAGACTATAATCAAAAGGATTTAAACAGTGTTTCCCATAATACTAATTTACATAATGTGCAATGTATGTTGCTTTATACTTTAACTTTTAGTAGTTGCTGAGACATTAACTGATATGCTGAAAACCATTTTCTTCTGATTTATTTACACACATATCATTTAGTTTATGTTTACATGACAATTTATAAACAATATCATACATCACAAACCCTACTAAACCTAACTAAATCAAACATAGTACATAAATTCTATCAATTCATTTACTGACTTTAAATTAAGGCTAGAAAAGCATCAGTTAATACCTCATGCTCACTAGGACATCTCCATCCCGAAATATAAAAAGAAGGATATTTTCTTGAGTGACATCATGGAAATTAGCATTTTTTTCATTTGCAAAGAACAAATCTGGTTTCCAAAGACATTTAAACATTGTTGGGTCCACTGTGAGGGTATCCGAACCCCTCCAATCGTTGGGCAGTTTGAGCCTGGGGTCATTCCACTTCTGTCTTAGAAAGATGTTGACTCTATAATCCTGACGGAAAGAATACATAAGTATTAGACTAGCCAAAAGTCTAGCCAAAGCACACAGAGAAAGAGAACAATTCTATGAGCATGTAAAGGAAAAACAAAACAAAACATAATTTATCAGAGACAATAACCACTGCTCAAATAGCATTAATAAGTGTTGATTTTAATAGGATTTACTACATATGGGTAGATCATGTCATACTTGGGTCCTGAATATGGTCAAAAGGAAAAATAGGGATAAAATTCTTCCCTCAATATCATTTTCATTTCCTTTGGTGGTAGACCATATTATATAGCTATAAATAAAAACATGGAGCAAGGCAGAAGGAGGCCAAGGCTTAACAGTACTAATAACACTACAGGCAGCAGGCCGGATATCTTGTCCATCAGGACATCCTGCAAGTGTAAATGCCAGTTTGCTTCCCAGTTGGATAAGTGGCACACTTGAGGAAAAATGTCACACCTTAAAATCAGAGAACAACTCAGGTAGGTAACAGATTTTAAAATATATACCCAGAAAACAGCTATGGGACACGTAACCGTGGCTCTGGGGACATTTTGATAGTTGAGTTTTACTGATGGCAGCTTGTAACATAAGTAATGAGGCAGCATTTATGAAAGCTGAAACAGAACTGGTCTCAAAGAGACAAAATCAAGACTTTCCAGAGGAAACTTTACATTGAGTTCAGCAGTAGTTTTGCTCAAGCACGGGCAGTGGGAGAACCATACTCGGTGAGAACCACATTGTGTCTTTGGGAAAACTGCTTCGAGCAGCAAGTGTCCCTGGGCAAACTGCACCTGGACGCATTCTGTCCTTAGGGAAAGCTGTGTGCATACAAAGGAAAAGTCTGGCCCAGGGTGGCAGCAACGAGTTCTCTTACCTCTCATCTCTAACTCTTTCTGCTTACTTCATTTACAGTGAGGCCAGTGCTTCTTGTTGCATGTATGTAAACATGGCAGACCACATACTGCTGAAATAACACAAACTAAGCAAGAACATACTGTATTCAGGATAGCTTCTGTCTCTGGCCTTCTGAGTTGTCTTTGATAGTAGGTGGGCTTATTTGGGGTGGGATTTTTTCTTTTTTTAAATAATGGTCTCCTGGGTAGAAAGCAGCCTGGGATACAGGCCATGGCTTCCATAATACTGAAAAAAACCAACTGTTGATTCTTTGCAATAATAACAAAACGCAAGCAATGAACTACCTGTGAGTGAGGGTTCTTCATATGTTTTGATTTGTGGATATTTCAAAATAACACTCTAATTTTATAAAAGATGTATATTGTACAAATTAATGCTTTCTTGTTGCAATTTCTGCTGAAAACAGAACTCACATCCTAAGTACTCCTGTAACTGCAGTTGTTACTGGAATGTATATATTGCCAGTCCAAAGCAAGTGACATGCTGAGATACTCTTGCTAACTCATGCTAACGCCAACAGGAAGGTGGTCACTTGGTTGGGACCTCACACAGGTTAATTTACCCTATTGATTTGCACTGTTAATTGGAGCACACTGCCCACTTTGTCATGGCCAGGAGAGCAGCCAGATCAGCACAGGTACTTCTGTACTGCACTGCACTCTGTAATGGAGCCAGTTTCCCATTGCATTGTAAAAAATAGCATCAAAATTATCCAGAAAGAGCTGTAGCAATATTTATTAGCATATGTAGTTCTGAGGGAAAGCTGACTTTTTGACAATCTGCTTTTGAAAAAAAAATACAGAGTCTGATTTTTATTTATATGAAAAACTATTACGTCAGAATAAAAAAGAAGTATAAAATATTAATTATTCTAAAATGATTTATACTAGAAGGCTTTTATAAAGAAGCTTCATAATATGAAGGAATTCAGGTCATTATCTCAGAATGGATCTTTTCAATTATACATATATAATTGAATATTTACTTTGTGTTGTTGAAATCCCAATTCCATATGGACTTGTCTCAGTGAAGATGACTATTTTAAACTATATGAGATAAATGCTCATTATATTTATATATTGTTCATGCTCTCAAGCATCAACTATTCATTACACTAACATTAATCACCCTATAAACTACTGCATTACCCTTATTTTAACAAAATAAAATGTCTTCTCAAAGCCACAGGCAGAAGATAAGCAGGATGCAATGCTTGCCTTCAGCTTACCCATTCAGAAGATTCAGTTTAAATCACTGAAAAGCAGAATGTACTGCCAAAATAAAAACTGGAAATCAGATCAGATGGGCACAACTTTACTTCCTTCCTTGCTTTATTATAAACCCTTTTCTCTTACAAGTAAGCAGACTCTCCCTCAGTGGGAGGCAATCTCCCACTGACCATTCAATCTCATCTGCAGCCAAGCAAGAACTCATCGTGTCCAGTGGGAACAGGCTTCCAGTGTCCTGATCCCAGCAAAACATTTGCCTGCCTGCCTTGCCTTGGGCCTAGCAACACTTTTCCTCCTTATTCTTAGCCTGAAAGAGCAGTGTGTGAGTTCCTCAACACGCACTTCAGCCTGCTGTTCCACCTCTGGTTTTACATTTTGGCTCCTTGTTTTAATCCCTCTAAGTTTTCAGAACAAAGAGACTGTGTAACCTGTCCAAACACAGAATCTTTAGTAGTATGAGCCATTCTGGACACCTCTGGGAATTCCCACACTTATCAAACCCAGATGATGAAGGAGATAGGTTATTATTACATGGGGCAGAGCAGGGAAATATAAAGTCAAGAGAAGATGCCAGTGCTTTTGCCAAGGATTTTTTTTTCAACAGATATCCTTCTAAGAGCTCCAAAGAGCTCCAATATGGAACTATTACATAAGTCTTCATGACTTATGTAGTCAAGTCTTCTTGACTACAAAGTCAAAATGCCTTTAAGATGTTCTAATACATGTTATCCATGAATCAATGTTTTGGAAGATTATTGGCCTGGCTAAAGTTGGTGCAAAGATGGTGTAAATGGTTAACCTCCTTTGCAGGTTCAGCCCTTCCTGTTCAATTCTGCAAGATTCCTCAATTACAGGAACGATCAGAACCAGACACCATGATGCTGAACAAGGTGCACTGTGAGATTCCCTTGACCAGTTAGAAATACCAGACATTAACCTGCTGCCCAGAGTTGGTTATTTCAGAGAATAGTCCTATTTAGGGACGTCCATGACATCTTAGTTCTTCATAAGGAAATTTCCTTTGGCACCTTTCCTCATATTTCTGGGAAAAAAAGAAAAGGAAATCTGTGTGCCTAATGCCTTTTTCCCATCCCAGGAGAAGAATATTGACATGAACACGGCATGCTTTTAGCATGGCCAAATGGGTGCTTTACCTCCACATGTCTACCTAACTGATAGGTTTCACAAAGATCTAAAAATTTAGCTATCCCAGGCAGCCAACGGAGGTTATGGCAGAGCAAAGAATTACCAGGATGCATCATCCACCGAACACCTAGATATGTACTATTCCCTACAGTTCGGTATCAGCAATCAGATCAATCCAAGTTTAGTAGCTTCTGTTAATTTTAGTGATACAGTCAAGAAATCAATAGTGCTCCCAAACCAAAACCAGCACCTGACACAATAGGGATGAAGACAGCTACTCTCTTCTCCAACTCTAAAGAGTTTCTCAGCAAGTTTGTGATTGTGTACAGAGGTTTCTCTTTCCTGAACACAGTACGTAAGCCAACTTGCTGGATCTTACATAATGCCATTAGTTCTTCTTTACTCTTATAATAAATTCTCTCCCAGAGCTGGTTCTTCAGAGATCCAACAATTTTTTTATGATGCTGGAGGAACAAGGTGTTTCCTAGACTGACAGACTTGTTTTAACGTTCAGCACATTATCTAGGTTCATCCCAAGAAAAGTAACAGATCACTCCCTAGAGAGCAATATTTCTTGCATGTCCAAAGGACCCTGTGCCCACAGAGCAGGAAGGGTCTCCCAAGCCATACAGGTAAGAGAAAACACGACATTCTTTTCTCAGTGTTTCATGTAATACTTGAAGGGAACCAAAAAGTAATGCAAAGTTCACATAAATAGGCTTATATATCATGAGTGGGACACAGAAACTCAGGCACCTTTCTCACTTGTTCCATAAAATAAATCAAGATCTGCTTCATATTTTAGAAATCAAAAAAAGGATAAAGTGAGAAATGTAATTTTGTACGCAACTAGATCAGAAATTCACAGGCAGGCTGACATGCACTGCTGCAGACAGCCCACTTATTTTGTAGGCACACCCATTACATTTATGTTTTGTTACTTTTGGATTTGGGTGAATTATAAAAAAGCCTCTGTAAAAGTCACTTTTTAAAGCACGCAATAAATTTCAGAAACTTGAAAGGGCCATCTGGCCAAATATACCTGCCATCTTAAACACTTATCTCACTCCTCCTTTCCGGCTCTTCCTGCCTGCCCTGCAGTTCCTTTTTAGTTTCCATGAAATATATCTGGGGATAACTTCAGCATACTTATATTCTTTGTTTAATGTCACTTCCCTTTAGTGCCATTAGTGGACTTATCAAATGCAATCAAATCTAAATCCTTTATTCACTCCCTGATAAACAAACAGAAATTCCTGGCGGATCTTCTCAAAAGATCTTATAGCTATTAATGTAGCCATAGCAAAAGTTATTTCGAAACTGTACAGTCAAGGGATACCTCAAACTCCCAAGTTCAAGTACCTGCCTTCTACATATAGCAAAGTACCTGCTTTCTACACATGAGTAAGACATGGTGCACTCCTTTCTTTTCCAAAAAAAAAAAAAAAAAAAAGAAAGAAAAACTCAGGTCAGGTCAGGACATCTTCAGTAATATATTTTTTGCAACATTTTTCACAATATTTATTGGAAAGAAACTCAAAAAACCGTTATCCAAAATATGAGAACTTTGGTGAAGTTACTTTTTATTTTGCAATTAACTGTACTCCATACAGAAACAAAAATGTCAAAATAGTTACGAAGATTATTTGGTGCTACTAACATTTTGAAATGCTTTGGCTGAATTGTAAAAATATTTTTCTGGAGACTTTAGAACTCAGTTCACTTTCTCTCACACTGGTAAATAAGCAGAAGTTTGCACTGATAGTCTAGTGCTTTACTCCTTTTCCTTCTGCCTCTCTACGTTCTACTTCTTTACGTATAAACTATATATAAACTATATATATATATTCTGCCTCATCTACAGTCCAAGTAGTTTCTGTAATAATATAACAAGCAACCTACATATAAGCTCTCATGAATAGCAGCTAATTCTTAGGACCAAATGTGATTTTCCCCTGAACTAAGTATCTTACACAAAGGAAAAACTGTATTTCATGCTTAAAAAACACAGATTTCCCTTCATGTGTGTCAGGTTCTAAATGCTATAACAATCTGGGTACAAAAAGGTAATAAAGCAGATTAAGAGGCTTATGGCAGCAAGTCTATCAGTAAGCCCATTAACTCAATTCTCAACACGTACAATCAAAACAACCATTTATACTTTATAGTTCATCCTCAGCCTGAAGCTTGACATAAGAAAATCTGCATGTGCGCTGAATTCATTCAATTTCAGTCTTACCATTGTTGTCTCTTGAATTGACCCAAAGCTGTTAATGAAGATGTTGACTGCAACATCAACTGG
>VZSG01000016.1:3148686-3162944 GCA_013398315.1 Nothoprocta pentlandii | reverse complement strand
AAAAAAAAAAAAAAAAAAAAAAAAAAAAAAAGTAAACTGCATATTCCAATAAAGACAATAAAGACAAGCTATTCTTCATTTGAGGCTCCTTTACACTAGTATCACAATGTGTAATGCTTTTACATAGCTGAGACTCAAACAACTTTATCTTCTTACATCATATTCTGTTCTCGAAACGTAAAGTTTAATCTGTTCACACTGAAAGTCAAAGAAAATCACGAAAACTCTTTTCATCCTAGTGATAAGAGAAAAACACGTCACCCAGAGCACTAAGCTTAACGTGTGTCACAGATCATGAATCTGAATCATTTGCAAACTCCATGATTTTTTATTTTTATGGGATTCCAATCTAATATTATTCTTGTATATGGTACTATGTATAGAAGCAATTTGCTTCCCTAATGATGGAGTTTTTTACTCTCAAAGTCATGATGATGACTTATCATTCTAAATTACCTATTTATGAGTATTATATATTTACTTATAAGAAGATACTTCTTTGTATAAATCTCAAATGTGCAAGTATTCATACTGGTAGATAAAAATGGTTTAATTAATTTTTCACAGTTATCTAGCCCTTGATGCAAAGCTTGAGTTGCAAAGCTGCTACATTTTACAATGATTAACAATTGGCTAAGAAGAAAAATTCTGTTAGCCAGCAACTGTGGAGATGGATTGGATTTTCTCCTCTTTTCCACAGCCAGGATTCCTGTAGCTGAAAGGGGATGGCGCGACAGCTGCTACATCTGCCCTCTATCACCCTGCGGGAACTGACCGGCAGTGCTTTAATCTGGTGTTAACAGAGAGTTACCGCGAAGGGGGAAGTGGCCTGTGGTTCTGAGAACTAATTTACGTAGCATCTATATGTTAACAGTGTCAGTGTACACTCTATATGCATGTACCTGATTTCACACTGCTCCAAATACTCAATTCAATGGAATTCTATTTTTTTGTAATAAAAGAGATACAAGAATATAGCAAGAATATATTGACTCTGTAAACAAATGCAATAAAAAGTGATACAGGCCTGATTTAATAGTTCGCTTGGGTACATACAGTATTTCAGTATGCATTTAATGCATACATTAAACTCGGATAAGTTTTCTTGGGTCACCAAGAAATCACTAAGATAAATTTTCACTTTACTCAGTTAAAATAATTTGCTTTTTTAAATCAATCCAGATTTTGTTTGTGTAATAAGGATAATGCTTTGTTTAGTGCCTGATGCATGAGACAGAGCACCCTCCCCAGGAGCACTAGGCCAGGGTGCTCTATTCCTGCCAGCCTTCAGAACGAACTGTAGTGCAAGAAAATCAGTCATGCACAAGGAGCGCTTCAACATGGGTAAATCACTTGTCAGAAAATGTTCTTTTCCCTCCGCCTTTCTATGAGTTAAGATTACATGTTCTTCCTCCATTTTATTTCCATCTTGATTTTGACCAGACTGCCAGCATGGATATCAAACACATAAAATACCTGCAGTGTGCTTTCTGATAACATGCGTATCTTGTGCCGAAAAACAGGTAGAATAGGGGTTGGACATGTATCCTTTGCGACAATGCCTGGTGCTGTAAACATAGACATATTCTAGACTAGAGAATGAGAAAATAGTCGGATTTTTTCTTAGAACTAGCTTTAATGTATTCATAAGAGTTGATTAAATAAAAGAACTGAAAAAAGTCTCTTCAAAAGCACAATTAAGATTACAAGCTTCCAAATTTCTCATATTACTGTCAGGCATGTTATAACAACACATCTTTTAATGTACATATAACTAAAATGTAACTTTTAAAATATGCAACAAAAAGTGGCTTAGACAAACAGCAGTATCTGTTCAGGTAATAAAACTGTATACATCTTTCCCCACCAAAGAAATAATCTCATTGTAGGAAAGTATAAATTAAAGCTGTGTGAGCTGTTAGAGATTTTGCATCAAATGCATATTCCAATCTTTTCTGTGTATATAAATAAATCACATTTGCCTACATATAAGATTCACCTGTTTTAAAAAACACAAAATATTCTTAAAAAAAATCAAAATGCATTTTAAATTCCAAGATGTCAGCTGCATTAGTAGCACATCTTCAAAGCAACTAATTTTATTTAAAAATTGTGATTTCAAAATAGTGATACCGCAGATTCCAAACTGTATAAAGTCCTCATAAAAGTTCTCTAGAGAAGCATCTATATCCCTGCTATAAAGCAAAGATAATACTAAAGCCTAATTTAAAAGTATGTATTAAAATATACTTTTAAACATATTCTATAATCAAATTCTATTCAAATACATTTCATTAATGCTATTAATTATTAATAGAATTTGAATAATAACAACAGCTTTAAAGCATCAGG
This sequence comes from Nothoprocta pentlandii, assembly GCA_013398315.1. Classification (NCBI taxonomy): domain Eukaryota; kingdom Metazoa; phylum Chordata; class Aves; order Tinamiformes; family Tinamidae; genus Nothoprocta; species Nothoprocta pentlandii. The sequence continues at coordinate 3,160,592 of VZSG01000016.1, read as the reverse complement.
CATTGTTGTGATAACAAAAACCATTATCTTTCAGCTAAAAAGAGTAAATATCTCCTGCATTTTCACATTACTTGGGGAAATGGCTATTCTTTTTTAGAAATACATATTGCAAGTACTATCTACACACGAATTTCCCATGTGTGAAGGGGCATAAGCTAAATTCCAAAGACAAAATCTGAAATATCTGACAAACCTTTGAAATTTGGTCTTATCCTGGGGTCGTAACTGAGTAATAGCCTGTTCAAGATATTGCTAGTAGAATTAGCAGGTACTCTTGCAAGATCTTCAGCTGACTGCTGTCTGTAAAAAAGAAGTCCATTAGTTACTATTAAGACAGAAAGAGCTATGTACTTAAGCTAAAGTCATTTTAAAGGTATGCCATTAATGTCATTTCACAAGCTAAAGAGGTTTACCATTTTCAGTTCCATTGCACACATTCTCCCTTTACTAGAGACATTTTAGGATTTTTCCAAGTACTACAGCAAATGTGAACACTCTCCTACAAAGCTCTCTAAAGCGAATGCACTGGAATGGCTAATTGTTCCCTTCCCCCATAACACCCAGAGGGGCATGATTTCTTCGCTAGCAGAAAACAGCCACCTGAACTATTTTTAGTGGCCATCAGTTTAGGAACATAAGTAAACTGACAGATCTTAGGTGCCAAAGCACGCCAAGGCTTTTGGCAGCCTCCTGCTTTCATGTGCCAGTGCCAGCTATTTCACAGGGAGTTAGAGCCCTTGCATAATGTCTTTGTCACGTACTAATATAAGCTTCCTTACAGAAAGGGAGGCCTCCGACTCCTCTGATTTTGCAGGGGAAAATTTTTGCAATTGCAAACGTTTCTGTTTATTTTGCTCTTACTGTTTAGGGGGTTAAATTAAAATAATCACTCAAAGCAAATAGCCAGCCTGGGACAGGCAAATGTACCTGCAAGGGTAACAAAAAACTGAGCACACCAAGAAGCAAGAAGATTAAGGGTGTGCCTGTCCCTACTGCACATGCTTTGAGCACATGGCAAGCCAATAATGTCATGTAAATGAATTTGCTGTCTGTAGAACCCGCTCAGTGGTGATTTCCACTTCTTAATCCTGTCTCATAATCACTTTTCTATCCATTTTATGACTGCTCTGATGATGTTGTGTCATTCTAATTTAATAATCAAGATGGCATTAAAAAATAACTCAAACACCTTTCAGAGACACAAGTCATTTGCATCAACACAATTAAGGCTAGCAACCAAGTGCAAGGACACATTTTAAAAAATGATCCAGTTAATCGCCTAAATGTTTTCCATAACTCAATATCCTTTGCCATTGCCTATATTATCCTGCTCAATTCTTTTTTCCTTATTCTCTCCCATATCAATGTCAGCTTGACAGGCTTACGGGTTATTCTAGGTTAGTGTTTCCAATGTCTTGGCTCACTGCGGGTTTTCTTCTCACCTCTCAGTTTCCTTCATGTCATTTGGAACTTCTGCAGCATTCAAAGATTTATTCAACATAGTATCAACTCCTCAAGATGCTTTTGTTTTTTTTTTTTAATCCATGAATGCTTTGGCCCTACTAATTGAAGATGTCCAATTTTAGCACCTTCTGATTAGCAACTTCCTTATTGATTATTCTTGGAAAATTAATTGATAATTGTCACAATTGCATAATGTCACTCTTATTGAAAACTGGAGATATGACTAGATCCCAGTCCTTGCAGATCTTTTATGAATAAGCTCACATTTTAATATTAGCTGACAATTCATCTCATAGGTAAAAGAGCAGGAGCAATTGGACTGGCTCTGCTACAGTTAAAATGTTATAATTTTTTACTAAATGTATTTAGTAAGGTATAAATGACCCACTAATAATACTGAAATGTTGTTGGTTTTAGTAACAAATCTTAGGTTGTACTAGGATGTCCTTTTTGTTTGAACAATAAACCATATGAACAGTAAGCCTCTTCTAATTTGACATTACAGCAATTAAATAGTACTAGGCATTTTAAGCCTTTTGAATAACAATTCCTAAATTCACTTTCATATAATTTCCCCAGGGTTGTGTTTATGGCTGTTTGTATGTGAATCATTCAATATGCAAAAGAACTAATTTATTTCTATTATTTATAAATTCATGTTAAGTTTTTAGCAATGACCATTACCAACAAACAATCTGCTACAGAAATATCCTAAATCAGCTTTAGGCACTCCTTTTGCAGTTACCACTGACTGGATAATAAGAAAATAAAAAGTTAAATGTTAAGATTATCTTCTGTTTTGTGGCAAGAGCGGGATAGCAATATATACTCTGTACCACAGAATTAGGCCTGATACTGAAAGATTTGTGGCATTACAGAGTTCTAGGGCTTCCAGGATTTCATTCTAAACCACATAAGCCTTGTATTAACGAAACATCAAAATTAAACCACACACACACACACACACACAAAAGCAACATAACAAAACAAGCCTACCTAAATGCTCGTGTTTTCAATTTGTTACAGGTTTATATAAAGAAGTTCATTAAATAGTGATGATAATAATCTGAATGTAATCTAAATGTAAGATAGTAAGGACACACAAATTAAGCACAGATGCTTTCAAAATGCAAGAAGGAAAAGAGAGAGAATCTAAGAAATTAAAGGAAGAAGTATCAAACAGCAAAAAAAAAAGGCAGATACAGATTATATTCTGACAGGTTTATCTGTCTTTTCAAGTAGAACCAGCTTGTAGTTCTGCGAGTGTGAGTTGCACTGCAGATGTATGTTAATACAAACACTTTTTTAGGCTGTTTATTCATGGGTCGCTCAAGAAATAGGCAAAGTAGAATTGCTGCACTGAGAGGACTGACAGCATGAGGAAAGGATGGTAGTATTGCTTTCTGCTAAAGAGCCTCTTGATCACATTTTCAGTAAGGAGATGAGCTGCATTTCGAAGTTACGCTGGTGTCATGTGCCCACATCTATCCTCATTTATGTAAGAATCAAGTGAAAAGCAGCAGCATCACCCGTTTTGTGGTGCGAGTAGAAGGACACAGTCAATCACTATCTTGCAAAGGTGCCTTTGAATGAAGTGACTGGAACAGCTCCTGGAGAAAACCTCTGCTCAATCCCTTTTATACTTTCACCTTAGGCCTCCACAGTGTGCCTGCATTGAACGACCACCACTCAATAGGATCCGTACTATTACACGTCTTCTCAAGGTCTGAATGTCCTTGAGGAGACCTAACTCATCCAAAACACATAAATTTTTTCCGTAACTCAAGAAATTGTACGTGGAACTCCTGGCAAGCTGAATCACTCACAGAGTCACAGTTTAGCAGAGTGCCTTAACTGAACAGGATAGGGTAGGTGCTTGGGAAACTGGGCTGAGACCCAATCCATGCCACCCATGCAGGTATCCAGAGCAGCAGCCCGGGCTTCATCGTCTCCCTGCAATGCCACCCTTTGAATCAACTTCAGGCACAGGCATAGACCACATTAGAGGAAAAGAATTAAAATTAAGCTGTTCCTTCAGCACTTCTGTTTTATAAGGGCTGTCTGCTTCCCATATAACTATGCTCACGCTAATTAAATGTTATGCTTGCCATCTTTACCTCTACAACCTTGACTTTTCATGCTTGAGAAAAGCTGATAACTAAATTAAGATATCACCTCAGTTTCTAACGGCTGCAGCATGTGCTGCAATTTTAATATGTTTATTTCAACTTGTGTGGAATGTTTGCATAGCTTCTAGAAAGCATTAGGAAACGGATATGTAGCAACATTCTTCACAGTAATTTATGAGTAGTAATTAAGATAAAGTGAATATCAAGCAATGGATAATGCAACAAAAATCTCACTGTTACTTTTAAAGTAATAGTAAAGCTAGAAATTGCTTAGTAAGAATTTAACCTGGCTTATAATACCCTCAGTAACTGTCACAACATTCCTACAAGTTTTACTTAGGACATTTGAACTAATTATAAGCCCACATATATTTATCATACAGTTTGAAGAAACCCTGTTCTAGCTTCTACTCTTTACAGTTAACTAGAGCAGTCCTTCAGTGGTTGCCTTGATGGAGTGAAGGGAAATATTATTCCTGCTTTTGCCTTTCTGCAGCACACCTGGCCTCACCATATGAATACCCATGTATCCGACCCAAAGCTTCTCTGGGTCAGGTATCAAAATCCTTGGGTCTAGGCAGATGAGAAGAAGAAAACCTACCCAAAATAATCATAATAAAAAAGTATTCTTAGTGGGACAATTTGAGTGCTACACTGTATTATGGGGGTCAATGCCTTGGGCAAATGGGAGAGTTACTGCAGAGTTATTTAAAAGCACAAAGCCTGACATAAACAGTAGAAGGAAGACAGAGCACAGTCAGTCTACGTCATTTGGATGATGTATCTGTGGAATACGACTGGCCTCTCTATTCTTTGAGAAGTTGCTTTTAGTATCGCTGATGAACGTACAAGTGAATTTAAATACTGAATTTCTAGGATATATGGTAAGATGTTCACTTCCTCTCTCTTCCATATGCCACTGCACACACGCTACCGCTGCTGTGCAGAACACAATTAATACTTTACACTGATGACAATGGAGAATTGTCTTGATAATTCATTGATCAAAATCCAGAAGTTTAGATCAGTAGATACACATGGCTAAAGGAAGCATATATTACTCTTGATACCTCACATTTGTGTTAAGCAAATGTGTCAGTCATATCTATTTTGGGTTATCATTAGATCACTCTCACTGAATTACAATAAGTCCTTACCACAGGCAACGCTATGTAAGGGTAATGATTGGAGAAAGGAATATAGATGTTCTGCACAAGCGGGAAAAAGACACTTAGCTGCTGTTATTTTACTTATTACTTACTGCCCAGATGCCATTACACTAAAGAATCTTTTGTTTTAGAAGGGAACATGAATATATCTTTTACTTTTGGCCTGACTATTAGCAGAAGAATAGACATGTCACAGGGACAACTTATAGCAGCGGACTTACACTAGGTTATGGTCCAGACAGCAATGTAGCACATATATTCTATGGTCAGCTTTTGCCTAGAGCTCATAGCCCGGTTGATCTAGTATTGATGATAGCCTGGATGATCTAGTTTTGCTTTTGCATGCTTCTAGATTAGTGTCTGATAAAAATATATATTCCATTTCACACAGTTCAGTTATTTCCAAGATTTTTTTATATAATGCTGAAAGAGATTTAGTGCAGTTTGACTAATCTGTGATAGAAATTGACATTTTAGTCACACAACATAGCAGGATTTATCTCAGAATGATAAAAATGAGTGTTGTGAAACACAGTATCTGCCATCTCAGCATATATCATAAATACTACAACTGATAATACTGATGAAATAAAACTGATACAAACTATCAGTGCTCTGATAGTTCAGGTATTTAATTTTCTGAGTGCTATATCTCAAAGTATAAAACCAGATTAACATAAACCAAAGAGAACTTATACAATTCCTTTACTTCTGTGACTGCTATCTACAGTTGCAACTGTATCTACAGTTGCAAACTGTACAAGGTGACATTTCTATTACTAGAGAGAATAATGATGATGATCAAATGCAAAATGCTATCACTCAGATTACATTAAAATTCATATAACTCTGAATAAATGTCTATGTGGCAAACAAGGATGACAACTAAACACTTAAAATTAGACTGTAACTTTGGTACTTAAACTAGGAGGCAATGCAGTGCACTGAACAAAGAGAAAGGCTCCCTCGTGATCTGAAGCAGAAACTCACCTCAGGTACCTTGAACTGCAGTCTGAATCTCATCTGTCATTTCTTAGTGCAGAAAGATCAAGGAGAAGAGTCTGCTAATGTGGGCATGTAAGCAAGCTTCCAGAACTCAGTGTGAACAGCTCACATGTGTCACTACTGCACATGTTGCTGCCACAGGCTAAGCTCAGCCTCAGTTTCAGTGCCAACACCTGCAGGACTAAACACGCTCAGGAGCATCTATGTGGTGCTCTGAAGTGCATTAAGCCTGAAGTCCTTAAACCTGAGAAAAGCAAGCTGATCCATGTGCCTGACACAGCGATCACAGCCTCAAGAATCAGTAGAACCAGGTTAGTGAGCTGCTTCACCCAAACTAACCGGGACTGCCCAGAGCCAACTAACAGAGCTTCCATTTCAAACATTAGCACGTTTGTGATCAGCTTCCGTTTCCCTGTGTCTAAGTAAAGAGACCATCCAAGCAACTACTGGGCATAAACTGGCTATCTCTTCTACTCTAATATTTCATGCAGACATGAAACATGATCAGCAACTACACATTTAAGCAGATTACATGTGTTTCTTCACCCCTTTCTTTCAAAAGGGTAGGTACTCAGACAAAAAATAGATGCATCTTGTTAAGAGTTCCAGCTTGGCTAGAAGGTGCAATAGGGAGGATATTTTATAAAACTCGCTTTTCAAAGATCCTCCTCGCGGATCTGAAAATGGAAATTGGTCCTATGGTTTTCCCTACACTTTGGTTTAGTAGATGTAATTTTACCTGTAGATGCAAGTTTTAGCTCAGTCCAGAGGCTGCATATGAAATATAGGTCTAGGGTCTGTAACTCTTCCTCACGCTCATACTGTCTTCTCACTACGCTGTTCAGAATGGAGTAAACATCATTCACTTTGAGGGAGAATTATGGAAAGAGACCCAGACTACCACATTTAATTATTGTTTTACAAGAGAACTTAAGTTTTGCTTATACAGCTATATCTTTTTTAATCCCCAGCATGTTTATCCACTCTGAATACAAATTCCAAGAGCTACTGGAATGTGCTCCTATCTGGCTGAGATCATAGCTTTCCATGAGAGCTACATGGTACAGAACAATTAAACCACTGACCAATTGCTGTTGCTGTGGGGCAAAAGAATTTTTATAGGAACCAGACGTGGACTCTGCAATTTACTTATCTTCTGAATGACTGTGAAATTTAACTGCCTCCACCACTAAATTGGGTTTTTTGTTTCAATTTCATTCCATCTTCTTATCAATCCATCCATCATACCTACAAATTGAAATGTTCAGAAACTATCAACCAGGTCTTCTACAAGACACAAGAGACAATTCCACTCTCCAACCACCTACACTTTGAAGATGAACACTTACTACAGATAGAGAGGCCATGTACTCACTTGGTAAGAAAAAAATTCTTACCACAGGAAGGTGCTCAGACTCTGCACACTTCAAACTTCTACTTCAGTCTTTATGAAAAGAGCATGTCAGAAGCTCAGTTAAACAAGAGAAACATTAGGAGAGATTTTTATACAATTCTATATGATAATTACATTAAAAAGACCCCCCACACACACATACACACACCAATTCTACTGTCCTCCCTTGTGTTTCAGAAACTGATTATTGAACCTTGGCATCTGTGCCGTTCCTAAGCTTCTGCCCTGGCAGATGGCTCAAGCCCTGCTTTCTGGAGGGCTTAGAAGGCCATTTCACAGTTCCTGAAGTAACTGAGATGCTTTATTGAACATAAGCCAAAAGGCAAATTGTCCTGTACCTTGTACTTAAAAAGTCTCTAGAAAAATTATGCAGTATTTATTTAATCATCTGTATGGATAAAATCTCCAGTTTATATGAAACAAACAAATGAACAAGCAAACATAAAGGTGAGGAGGTACATGCCATTTTAAAAGCATAGTCTTAAGATTAAGACACTAGAATGCAATTCAATTGTTGAGGTTATATTTGTAGCACTGCATTAGCAACAGACTTTCTGTGAGATCTTCAGCAATTAACAGTCTATAGGTGAGCAGCTGAGATGCATTATAACTATACTTAGCAGAGATAACAGTTGTGAGCACAGTAGTGACTGACTTTGTTAGCTGCCATTTGACACACTCACATCTCTATGCTTTCTAGAACACTGCCATAGAACACTGCCATAACAAAAAATTCCTTTCCTAATTAGTCTAGAGAACTTGCAAATATTTCTGAGGAAAAACACCATAGGCTACCAAGGATCTCAGCAACAGCTTTACCATTTAAAAAAAAAAAAAAGCATTTTTCAGCAGTGCTCTAGCTGACATATTATAGCCTAACATGTTTACCAGAAGCAAATATTATGAGGAATTATGAAGGATTTACTGCAAGAAAAATTATAACTTTAGACATGCCAAAGATGTCCACCTTTGTACTTTTATGCACAACAATACTCACACTGTACTTACCACCATGACTAAAATGGGGTGGTTTTGCTCAACAACCTGTGCCATTGGGCCATTTCTACAAAATAACGGCTAGTATTTGAAGGCAGATGATAAACAGTTATTCCAAAAGCTGCCAGGGCTTGAGATAATTATTTTGGCTAAATATTTATTTTGCCTGATGAAAGCTCCATGAAACATTCACGTAGGCCACACTTGTGCTTAATCTACATGACACAATCCTTTTATGAGTTCTAATATGTAGGAACAATCGCCTGTTTCGTGTTCTTTTCCAGACCAGGTGACCTTTACGAGGCTTTCACTTGTAACAGCAAGGTCATTTCACTGCTCATATTTTCCACTCCTTCATGACTGGTAAGGTACAGCAGAAGTGTCACAACACAGCAAATAACTAGTAAACAAGCTCTCCAACTGGTAAATAATGGGCCAGAGGGCCTCTATAGGAACTTTCTAGCTATAGAGATCTAAGTCTACGGATAGTGTATGATCAAGTATTAGATCAAGCCACTAAATTCAGCTTTATCTGTATCAAAATCATCTGTAATCAGTATAGTGAATTTCAAAATCAGGTTTTTAAAGAGAAGATCATAATCCATAAAATTATTAAAATCTTTTTGGGGAGGTTGGTTTTTTTTTTGGTCCATAGAGACAAAGGTAAGAATTTTGTTGCAGTAAAGGCTGCCTCTGTGGCAACCAGCCTCTCAGCTCTATGCAGCAGAGCTCCATGGCTTATACATTCCATATAGCAATTTGTTTGTTTATCAACGAATGCTCAAGAATCAGACACTTGTATAAACATTTTATGGTTCATTTAGAAATCTTGGGATATAAGGAAAGAGAATTTAAAGAGTGTAATATTACATCTATGTAAGCATTAAACCAGAATAAGAAACAGAGCGAGAGCACTGATTAGGTATGAACTTTAGTTCCATGATTACCACACCTTATCAAAAAAAAGGAAAAAAAAATGTTTCAGGGAAAAATGAAAACAGGATGACAAATCAAGCCACTATCACAAATTCACACTTCTGTACAGGGTCATGAATAATCACAGGTAAGAGTTTTTGCTCTATGAAACCATACAGAATTTTCCTAATTCTGGGAAAGCAAACATCTGTTTGTGAGACGATAATAAACTCTTCATGAGAGCTCTAATTAGTCTGTTTCCAGCCTATTCCAATGGTAGTTATTATCATGCCAGAGGGGCAGGTTTGGCTAAAAGCTTGTATTGCTTGTATTCAGGGTATGCTTAGTTTTCATATAAGCAAATCCACACTAAGGTCTGAAAACCAAACCAGTCCTAAAACATCCATTCCATAATGTCAAAGTATCTGTATACACTTTCCCCAACCAAGGAAGCCGTGCAGCAATACTGAATCAAAGCCTTTATGGTAAATGAGCTGCATACATTTGAATCTCATTATAAAGTTTGTAAAGAGAAATCTATTCTTTTCAAAATTGCCACATTGTCTATTTATTACTTGAAGGATCAGGTTTTAACTTTACACATTTTATAAGGAAACAGAAGGGAATAACTTGTGACAATAAAGCTTGAAATTTTATTGCACTAAAATTAGTGTAAAGCAAAGATAGGTTAAAATTTTAACTTATAAACATATAATTTCATATGTAAATGTAAATCAGAATGTAAAATGCTACCTTCTTTCTTAAAACAAATAAAGAAGATATAATGTACTCTTTTAAAAGTCTTCTTTTGCACTTTATCAGTAAAATTTTCTTATTCCTAAGAAAAACTCTACTAATGCCAACTAGATAGTCTCATAGTATTTTTATTTTGTGGTTGGAAATATTTTAAATATGTCTAAACCACTTTATTGTTTAAGGCATAGTGTTTTTCTGTGCTTATGGTCAACTTACTATATCCCATCATTTTTTTTTCTTCAGTATTTACACTATAATACTAAAAGGAGGAGCTGGCCACAAAAAAAGACCACAAGTCCCCAACGTCCTCACCAAAAAAACTTTTGCATCATCCTACACATTACAAAATAAAATATGGTAGACATTACTGAAAGGAAGGCTTTTTAATGTAAAGTAATCATAGGTGCCTAGAACATGTTCCTACTGTTCCTAAACTGGACAGTTAGAGGTTGTAATTTCTGTGTTTTTACAGAACTGTAAGTTGCATTTTTATTGAAGGATTGTTCCATAAAGGATTGTTTTATGGCAACTATCAATCAACAAGTTATTGCGAATTAATTATTAACGAAAGATGCTCAAAATGTTCGACATGTAGTAAGAAGGGAAGCAGGCTAACTTCTCACAGAATTAAGATGCCCAGACATTGAATTTTGGCATCAGAGTTTTGGGTCCCCACCTTTTTTACTGGAATACTTGTAGTAAGATGCTGGAGATAGTATTATAAGGCCTTTCTACTATGCCCATAAAAACAGCAAGGGAGTGGGTTGGAATCATTAATGCCATTTTTAACTGTTTATCATTGCTTAGATTTTTCTTTTCATTAAAACAAGGAACCTGCTGCAGAATAAACATGCTCATTCACAGGACTTGCAGACATATCACCCCTCAATCTCCTTTCCCACTTCCCACCCCCAAAAACGGATCCTTCAGGGGAAAGCTTCACATTCCACTTCAACTGTCATGTAATCCCCTTGGCTAAAATATGGCAAGATCACCATCATATGGAAACATAAAAGAAACAAAGCACATACGATGGACATAGGTACTGCTTCTTTTTCCCCTTTCCTTTCTTTGACGATTTCTCTTTGGAACAGGCTTCTTCAACCCATAAGGAGAACAAGACAATAAAGGAGGCCACTAGCAAGAACTTCATCTTGAGGATTAAGCTTCAGGGAAACCTTTGGTCTATGGCAAAAGAAAATAAAGAGGTTTATGTTAGTAGGACTAACTAAAGCAAGTGGGAGCACATACATGCAAAAAGTAAGCAGAAGTTTTATTTTTGTATACTGACCATAAAAAAAAAAATAGATCTTTATTACTTTGTGAAAGAGCCTCGTGAGGTATAAATTTGATAGGGAACCAATTCGGGTATTTTTCAGTGAGTTAAGTAACTGTGCAATGTTAAGAGAATCACAGTATACGTGCGGGTTTGCTGCAGTGGGTTTGAGAAATAATATGATGTCCCTCACGCATGTACCGAACTCAGATCCTCAGAAATTCGGAAAGAGAATTCCCCACCAACAAGCATCATACCTCACTCTACATTTAATATGGCTAAAAGTGACCATAAATAACAAGGCCTAAGAGCAGCATCTACCTGCAAGCCCTCCGAGACCTCTGCCCACACCAGCAGCACCAGTAACTTCAGTGTCAGTTATGAGAGCGGGCTGCACACGTAGTTTCAGGTGCGGATCCTCAGCCTGGCTGTCTGTTTTGCAAGGAGCACCCTAGGCACTACAGCCAGTGCCAAAGCAGAACTGCAAAGATGACTAAACACAACCTGCAATATACTACGCTCCGTAGCACGGTATTCCATTCACTACTTTAATTTCTCAGAGGCAAGAGCCCCTGCACGGAGGGCCGCAAGCTAAGCCTGCGCCAATGCAGAACCCCCCCCCTGCGTGCTCCTAGTCGCAGCTCTGTGACGCTCGGAGCCATTAATTTTGTTTTTTATTCCACAGCTCTCTCCCCCCTGTACCATCCGTGTCTCCTTAGGCCAGTAGCAACACTCCAGGTACCCTCCACACCAGATCCATATTATTATTATTATTATTATTA
>VZSG01000016.1:3111283-3127754 GCA_013398315.1 Nothoprocta pentlandii | reverse complement strand
TTCTGATCTATTTTTAAAACCATATTGCGCAGTATTTGAACTTGACACCATATCTACATTTTTGGCCCATGTGAAGGGAAATGAACCAAAAGAAAAATCCTTGATAAAAGTATCCAAGTCACTTTTAAGTCCCAAATGGAGTAGTGCTGAATCCTATCACATCCTATCACGCTGAACCCATTCTCTGTGTTTCGACTGGTGCTCAGGCTGACACACATTAGCCCTTGTTAATCTGCTGAAACAGATTAGCTTTCAACCTAATTTACCTTATTTTTCCTTTTATAGTATTTCTAAACATTAATATTAATAACTTTCTGTCATGCTATAATGTGTTTTAGATGTTATCTTAGTTTAAAAAAGAAGTTATAGGTTTAGAAAAAAGCATCAGAAACATCACGACAGGGGTATTTGGGAAGGAAGGACTGGTGATAGACGTATATGAAGATTGAATGAGTCTGAAGGTTGATGTTATTAAACCCAGCACTATAAAAAAAGAGCAAAGGTGTGAGAAGCAAGGCCTAGGCTGATGCTCTGTGACTACAGAACCAGAGGATAAGGAGGTTGGAACTGCTGAGAAGCAGGAGATAGATCAGCAGGCTGGTACCTGGCCTTGAGATTGCTATTCTCAGGATAAACCTGACCAAAAAAACCCACTTGGATGCTAATGTGAGTCCTTAACTCTCATTAGACTTTTAATTCAGGAGTCTCTGTAGAACTTTTTTATTTATCTGCATTGTGGGGCATAAAACGTCTCCATTTACTAACAGAACCTGAAAAAGGTATTTGTTTTTAACTGCAAATTGCTTTTGGAATCCTACTTCTTTTGACTCATAGTGTGAATCAGATCAGGAATTCCAGTATTTTGTAACTTGAATTTTGTTCCAGTGATCTGCAACCAGAAATTCCAGGAAAGTTCCGTATTGGAAACTCTTATTTGTGATGTTTTAGCAGTTCGATGGTGTGGTAAGCCAGATGGACTTTATAAATTTTTTATTCCCTACCTCTGAGTCTGCACTTGGGTAGGGCTTTCAGAATGGTTACTCACAGATGGGGGTGATACAGTCACGACATTTACCTCTCCCCTCCTGTGTCTCCCTAGTCCTTGTTTCCACTGGAAGCAAAGAGGTTGAACATTATGTAGAATAACTTCTGCCTTGATGCAACTTACAGCCGAAGTCTGACCCTGAAACACAGCCTGGTAAAGCTGGTTTGGATCTCTGGGTCCTGGAAATCTTCACTCCCCATCAGCACAGGAAAACATCCGGCTTATTGTGGGGCCAATCCACCTGCTTGGCAGGCCCTGTAGGAAACTTATTAACTCTACCTACTTGATTAAGTTTAGTAAAATAGAGGTAGTTTCCTCAATTAGATAGGAAAATTGTTTTGTTGTTTAATGTTTTGATGAGAAGATATCCCCCATCTTAAATGAAAGTTATGTACCCAAGTCAAGTTTGTGTCTCTCTCAAATTCTGAATAAAATAGAATTTAGTCCTTCAGAAAGATTCCCTCAGCTTCCTTCAGTTCTGCTTTAAGTACCTTTTCAATAATAGTGAATTGATATTTAGGCAGATGAGTTCATTCTTGGCTTGGTTTAAGAATGACTATATCCAGTAGTAGTTATGACACTACTTTTCCAGGCTTCCACCTAATGCAGCCTTGCTTCTTGCTAAATTACAACCACTTCAGGACCAACAATTTTCTCTTCTTTTGTGTTTGTTTTGTTGTACTGAATATTACATAATATTTCTAACATAATATTAATCTGATATATGCCTTCTTTTTATAACAACAAAAAAAATCCTCCTGTACAGCAGTATGGAACTCCTTGAAGATTAATAATGTATAACTCATTTCAGAATTCTGAGATACTGTTTTATTCTTGCTTTATTAAATCCATTCTATAACTAGAACATCATTTGGTGAGTGGCAAGAAGCCAAAGAAATAATAATTTATTCCACCTTGTCTTAAACTGTCTTTGAATATACAGCTACAATCGAATTTTTAGTTAATATTTTCCTTAAACTAGCTTTATTTCCTCAGTGATGGCAAACTTGGGGGGAAATATGAAGCAAAGAAAGAGCACTGTATTAGGCATGAAGAATTGTGTGTGAGGGTTGAAAAAACAGTGAAATAAAAAAAGGAATGAAGTCTAAACATGGACAAAAGTTATTGATACAAATGTTTACTCTGAGCTGATAGGATCTATCAGGATTTACAACACAAAAGGTATCTGAATACATTAGTGGAATATAGTATGAGCAGTTTATAAGGCTTCTGTTTAGATTTGCTATTTCAAGAAATGAAGAAGAAATATTAATGAAAGAAGTCTCCAATACCATGGGCAATGCTCCAGAAAATTATTTCTAAAATCTTTATTTAGGTAAGGGAGGTGGCTTGATGATGCAGGAAGTTTCTTCAACTGGCATTTCTGTGCCTCTTGGCAAGCTTCAGGTTTTATTATTTAGTCTTGAGTAAAAGCCTGTCTGCCAGAGCAGGCAAAAGTGCTTTGGGCCTTCTGACTATTATTAGGGAACAGGGAATTTTATAATTAATGTAGGTGGTGGTAGCACCCATCCTCCCCCCTGGGTTCCGGGCGTGCTTCAGGCGCCTGCGGGCACTGCCTCTGCCCTGGGCCCTGCTGGGCTGAGCAGAGCAGCAGCTCCCGAGAGGGCAATGAGGAAACCAAGTGTTTCCCCAGCACAATCCTTGGAAGGGGCCCAGCCCTGAGGATGTTTTCAGAGAAGGGCTACTCCACCCCTACGGGATCAGTCCTCTCCAGTGTGAAACTACAGGAACCGTCTTTGCAACGAAATGAGCATGGCTCTTATCTGAGAGTAGAATAACAAGAGAACTGGCAATTCTTTTTGCACCTTCATAGGTCTGTCAGTCACATTTCACAGCAGAGTATTGGACTATCTGTTAATTTGGGCTTTTTGAAAAGAAACATTCAAAACCTTTCCTGCTGAAAAATGCAAGATTTAATGAGAGAAAATGATTCCACTGTCCATTTGTTAGGGCACTGAAATAAAATGGAGTTGTGAACTTCCAGCTTGTGCTCATGGTCTCCGCTGGACACAGAGGCAATGTCGGCTTCAGGGCTCCTTTTGCAGCCCTGTGCTCTATACCCAGCAGTGGTAGCTGGGCAGGCACAGGGAGGACTGCACCAGGGAGTCTCCAGGGACCAGCTGCATCACAGGGAGAGGACTCCAAGGTGGCTCAACATCCACCAGCGACCTCGGGTGAAATATCTGGGTTACACTGAGATGGGAGATTTCAGATACATCCTCTGTGCTGGGCCTGGGGCTGATTCACACCACAGCAAGACACCTCCTGGCTCCATGATATACCAGGAGGTGTCCAGGAAGATATACCATGGACAATCTAACACAGGGCTCTGGAGTCCTCTCCAGAGATAAAAAGCCTGGAAGTTGAATGGTGCAGTTGTTCACTGCCTGTCCCCTTGATGAATCTAGCCTTTTGAACCCTCAGCTAGAAAATACAATAGGATCCTCTCTCAAATGAATGAAAAGATCATGGATCACCTGACCTTTTTGCAAATTTTCCAGACATCCCTTTGGAATTCCTCCAGTCATTGGAATGTCTTTCTCTTGCTCCCCTGTCTCAAAATACCACAAAAGGTTAAGGTGACTGAGAAATTCTCTCCGCAGAGTGGAGGGTTATTTTTAGAAAAACCTTCAGGATGTCAGCTTTAGTAAGTACAGGATGCTCGATCTCCATGCTCACATTGTGGTGAAACTTAAATTGAGTAGTTAATCAGAAAAAGTGTTATTTTTAGGAGAAGATTCATAAGGGAAATTGAGTATCCCAGCACCTTTTTGAAATGTTCTATTGGTATTTACAGCCCTGAGTTTAAAGCAAAGGCTCCCCTGAATAAGGAGCACTGCTCTCTAAAATTTGGATTCACAACAGTGCACATGATGCTGAGAAATGGCCGCAGATGCAGATAGCTAACAGGTAAAGCCACAGAGACACGATTTCCTCTCTGCCCTTATATAGCATGTTAGATAGACATGTTTACAGCTGAAACACTTTCCATGGAAAGGAAGCTGTCTTAGGGTCCAAATTCCCTTTGTTTCCTTTGTTTAACACTTAGCATTTAAATGACGGAAAAGCAGTTACTGTTGCTTTCTCAGCACTGTGTTTACTGCCTCCCTCCCACACACACGCAGGCCCAGGTTTGCAGAACTTCTCAGCTTCATCAAACTTAAGACTTTGATCTACATCCCCTATTCCAGATCTTTAACTACTATCAAGACTTTCTTGGGAAAAGATGTCCTTCCTCACAACAATGTTCTTGAGAAGCAAGTTCAAACCTATGTCCTGGACTGAAGAGTTTTCAAGCTACTGTGAGAAAGAGGGCACCAGGACACAACTTTTCCTTTTCCTAACCTTTATTAGGAAGCATTCCTCTCCTGATTTGCAGAGAATCTGTGCATTTTGGTATTACCCTAATTTGAAGGGCCAGTGTGATTCAAATTGATTAAAATTTGCCAGCTGCTTGGATTTGAGCCCTGCTCACTGAAGGGCTTATAACTCTTTTCTGTTTATAAATGTGCAGTGGGACACAGCCTGTCCTCATTTCACAGCTGTAAATAAAGTGATTGCACCTTTATAGCAGTGTCAGTGAAAGCAAGGCCCATCACCTGCTCTTTCATGGGTCACACTTTAAATAATATCATTTACTATTGCTCCTTGGAGGTGTGTGTAAATTGTGTAAATATGCTGAATCACATAGCCAAGCACTTCTAAAGTATTATTTGTATTTTCAGCCCCAACACTCTGAGCAGCTCTACCTTCCATTCTTCATTGATTTTACGTTCTAGTCCTTTAATCAAAATGTTATGTTATTCCAAATCACACACTCAGATTTCTGTAATACATTTTACACCAACACTACTACTTTTAGCAACTAAGTGTACAATCTTATAAAAAAAACAATGTCCAATGATCTTGTCAGCTTCCATCCACCATAAACAGTGTTGAATGATTTTAGTTATTGGTTAGAAATATAGTTATCTTTAATTCTCTATTAATTTATCAAAGTCAAGCTGACAGGTCTCTAGTTACTTGGATCATTTCACTTACCCTCTTTAAGTAAGTGGGGATATACTGATAAGAACTTCAAATTTAATTTGCCCAGAGACATGATGTAACCATGGCTGTGCTATTTCCCATTCTCATTAAGATGGAGCTATAATCATCTGCTTTTACATTTTTCCAGAACTTCCATATTAGTTAGTTTTACTAAAAAAAAAATAATATAAATAGGCTCAAAATAAGATTTTGAGGTTGGGTGTGAGTCACACTGAGACCTGCTTACTCCCATGGTTATTTTTAGTAGCTGCTGCTTAGCAGCCTTCTCATTTACTGTTGGAATAGAAAGTATTTCATCAGAACAGGAGATTTGGTATTGATACAGGTTTTTCCCCGATTGCAAAAGTATTTATTTTCCAGTTGATGTGAACATCAGGATAATTAAACAGGCTAGAGTAGAAGCATTTTGTAGTATGATATAGATAGCACACTGCTCTTCAACAGTAAGCTAACAGTAAGCTAGCATTTGAATTCACAGAACGTATGATTTAAAAGTCTCTTAACGTAGTACTGGTTAGGAAAGGCTAAACTGGATCCAAGCAGGTGGGCAAGATGGATTAGCAGAAATGCCCCAAGTGCGAGCACTGCCCGGGCCCTGGGAACTCTCAGCAGATGGGTGGTTGCCAGCTCAGGCAAAGGGCAGAGCGGCTCAGGGCTGTTGCTGCCACAATTTTGGCTGATGTTTCAGCATGATGCTTCCGAGTCCCATTTCAACCAAGCTGGCTCCAGATAAAGTGTTTGCTCTGCACAGAGAGCTGCAATATATTCATTGCTATATATTCATTCTGTGAATACACCGTGCAGGATTTCAGGCTACAGTGCCTCTGGCACAGAGACACCTTCAAACGGGGAATCAAAAGCAACATGATTAAACTGGAGATTCAGTGAAGCAATCTGAGCAGACCAATGCATCCACGTGCGGAGTCCAGCAAACCCATGTCCCAGAACCAGTGTAACCATGCTAGGGTGACATGCACATTAATTAGCCCTTGATTAGTCCTGGCACCCTTGATTAGTCCTGGCAGTGACTTCTCTGGGGTGAAATTTTCCTTTCTGCTTTCAGTTTTGCAGCAGTTTCAGGAGCTCTTGGTGAGTAGATTTCAGATGTCAGTTGGTGATTCTTACACTTCAGTCACTCCACTTTCTGTCCCTGATATACCAGGGGTGAGTGATGAGTGACTACAGGACAGGGAATGTGTTGCTGTGAGGCTTTTAACCTTTGTGGGTCCTGCAAGCTGCTATATGTTATAGTGAACAAGTTCACATCTGCAAAGGGAGTTGTGGATTTATACACTGTTACTTGACAGATCCTCAAGCTTATTAATTTCCAAAATGTTATATAGTTTGTTATATTGTCTTTATATGGTGTCATTACAAGTTGGAATCTCATTTAACAACCATGAAAATCTCAACAATATTAACAGCTGTACTATTCTATTAGCATATTTACCTAAAATAACTCAAAAGACTGCCCTGAGCAACTAATACACTTTGTCCTACAAAGAAAAACTACTCGTATTAAATAAAAAGCTGTAAATCAAAGCACGCAACCTTGGAAAAAGGATTGGAGGAGGTTTGAAAAAAACCTTTATATTTTTCCATTTGCCAATGTGAAACAACCATTCTTAATATCATAGAATTCACAGAAGAATTAACTGACACAACTCTGACTTCAGTCTGATAACTGCATTAGCAGTTTTCAGTTAGTCTGTAGAGTGAGTTGCGTTTTTCTCGTTTGTTCAACTAGCATTACTCTCTCTAGTCTCAGCTAAAATGGCAGATGTAAATGGCAGATTTACAATAACTGGGTACTTGTGCACAACTGTGTTGGACTGCCCATGGTTTGCAGAAAGAAAGAGCACAAAGACTTGATAGTATTTTGGTTAATGGCTAGAGCTATCATAATTTGCCTGAATTTGCCCTCACAAACAGCTCTTCAGTATAAAGATCTAACAGTGCTGAAAGAATAACTACAGACTATAAATATGCCCATAAAACTTGTAGAAGGGATTGAGAATGACCTTAAAATAGTAATTAGTCTCTACTACAAAAGTAGCATTGATTTCTGTTCATATGAGCAGAATTTTGCAGAATTACTGCCTTTACCCTGGGCTAAAATGGGTAGGATAGTCTATTGGCCATCTTCTGCAGATGCAGTCTATATGCAGAAGAGGCAAAGTAAAGTAAGTAAAACTCTCACTGCTTTCATAGGATTTAAGGCATTACTGGAAAATCTATTACTATAATCACTTGCTAAAACTTAATGAATACAAAGCTCTTCTTCCGGAGTATACGAAAGGTAACATGTCAGCTTATAAAACAAAACAATTTTTCTAGGTAGTACTAAGCATACAAGCATGCAGTACATACAAGATGGAGAGAAAAGAATGAAAATGCATGAGTCCTAAACATTGAAGGAGTTATAAACTGAATAACAAAAAAGGCAATAACTCAGTTTCTGTAATAGCTTTACTAAGGTCACAGAATATTCATTCTACTTTAGGATGACTTACTCAGTCATGACCAGGTGGGAATTGAAACAACAGCCTTCATTATTGTCTTCATAAAAAAGATCAAAATCTATTCATTATCCTGTAAACAGGACAGCTGAATAGAATGCAGAGAACCCATTATTAAACTATCGTTCTCATTAATTTCCAATTACATGAAGAACTGAGCACCCTTTCTTAGCTTTGTTTTTGATTTTTTAATGAATATAATGGAATTAACATTGCTCAGTTCAGTGGTTCACAGAATTGAGCAGAAATGTGCTGAGCTATAGAGGATCATGTGTTACTTGCTTTATGCAGGCATGAACGGGCTTACTGATTCTATGTGTGTGATAGGATTCCTCGTGCACAAGAGTTTTTGGGCTCTCATCCAGTAGTGTGGTGGGCAGGATTAGGAATCCAATTCTACAGAGCCATGTAGGTTGCCTCTCTTTGTGTAGGTTAAGAACTATCTCAAAATGAGGTTATAGTTTTGAAATAGCTCCTTGTAATAACTTTCATATTTTGAATTGATTAAAAGCTTCTTCATGTTTACCCTACTAGGCAAAATACAGAATTTACATTTGGACATTGCTGAGGTGCTTTCTGAGCTGAAGCTTAATCCTCCAAAAAGACACCAATAAGTTGACCACATGCAGCAGCTGGGTAAATTGGAAGTTTTTGAAACTAACATGCTGAGAAAGCACTGGGGAATTACAGTAGCGATACTCATGTTTTTATACATTTGGACTGTAATGGAGTGGTATTCTTTTCAAAATAGATTGTGACAGGGCACAACATGTAACAGTATCAGAAACATAATACAAAATAAGTACTTCAAAGACCTACTGTCAACCTGAACACATTTTATGAGATGATCTGTGATCCAGATGGTAGTGACTCTGAAGCTCTTATTTTTTTGTAGTGCTGTGGGAATAAGATACTGTGATTTGATGCCAGTGTGTGATCAATACAGAAAAATGTTGGCAATATTTTGGAATACTGTGCATTCTTAACTTCATGACATGAAATCCAGTGATTAATAGTGGGTAGCTTTGAAGAATTACTGGAAAAGAAAAAGCTTCAATATTGTTTTTCTTTGTAGTATGTTTCCATTCAATGAATTGGCAAAGAAATAACAATAAGAATTTACTGGTATGAATAACGTAACACTGGCACATTCTTTATAATCTTGTCCAACTGGCAGTCCTTGATTCCCTGCAGCATTACCTGGATTTCCACATACAAAAGCAAATGTATGATTTAAAATATTAATACAAGAATACTTTTTTTTCCAAGGTTATTCTACAGGGTAGCCACTGAATATCTAAGCAATTGCTCTTCTATAAGTCAGATTTTTCCAATTAAAAATCTGCAAAAATTCTTCTACCTATTTTTACGTAGGAAAGGAAGTAGGTAGAATAAAGCCCTGGGCAATAGTATTTTGTCCTTAAGAAATCCCTGCAGAGCTCATACATGCTTTTTATGCATATTAATGATTAAGGAATTAAACAAAAGCTGTTTAATAATTTTAAAAATATTAGAACTGAATAATATACTCTGCATGTCTGATGACACAGTTTATTAAGATGGCTTGACATTTTACAGGACATATTTCTATTTATATGTTCGGAAAATTGCCTCCGTTGAAAGTCTTTTTCCTCCATCCTGATTCTTATGTCTCCCAAAACAATTCAGCTAGTTCTGTGAATAAGGCAACTGATGGGAAGCTTAGTGTACATGATTTTCTGTGCCCCTCATGTTAAAGCTTTCTTAAAATTGTTTCCATTGAACCCAGGTATTGGAAAAGAGAATTAACTATTTTGTCAAATGTGTCTACTGCTATTTTTACATAAATTGCTCAAATTTAGGATAATTGAAAAATTACAGTTTGCATATGACAAGTTAAGTCTTATATTTAACAGATGAGTTCTTTGGAAGTTCTTTCTATCTTCTCTGGGAAAGTTCCAGAGGGGCTGAATAAAACTTTGCACTTGCCCTCAAGCTCCAGGGCTGGACCAAGAGCACATTCTCTACAGCACGGGTTAGCATCTCAGAATTGTCTTGGAAAATGCAAACTTTCTTATGAAACTATACTGAAAGATCCAAAACATCTTCAGGACATCAAAATAGACTTAACCATCCAAAGGAAAACACTCTAAAATGCGTATGGTGTGGATGCTGGGTTTGCAGCAGCAAAAGTTTAGTTCTAGTGATCCATTCCTTTAGCCTGTCTCCAACTAACCAGTGGTATAAAAGCAGAATCTACCAGTGGTATATTCCAGCTAACAGTGGTGGTAAAACTGTGGGAAACCCATTTCATGAGATGCTAATGGGAAAGAAAATGTCTGCCATGGTAAGCAAATCTGGGTTGGAATCAAGATGGGGGAAAAAGCAAAGAGGAGATATACCTGAGTACTAGGAAGTATGGGAGAACCAACGAGGGCAGAGATGGATTAGTGCTTAGAACCAAGAGTGGGTGTAAGATGTAAGACTAGGAGGCACAAACTTTAAATAAATAATTAGTGGAGTACAAATCGTAGCTAGTTAACTGAGAAGAGTGAAAGGTAGAAGACTCGGTGTTAGGGAAGAAATAGGACTAGGAAAAATGAAAGGAAATGTATTGGAGCAGTGTTGAGGTTAGCGGGGACAGGTAGTCCATAGATACTGCAAGCACATACTCCCCAGAAACCAGGATCAAACCTTGAATTCCAGCATCTTATCATTCCTGGGTATTTGTGGTTGCTGTGCAGTGCCCTACTTCTCCTTTTAGATTTCTGACTTCTACTCCTTTTAGATTTCTGACATTCCTCTAACCTATGGATTTTCTTGCAATATCTGAGATGGATTTTATTTCCCAAGTTAACTCTAATCTCAGTTTAGCCTAAAGACAATGTTCTTTCAAGGCTGGTGCTGTCAATGTGATTTCTGTTCTCTTTTGTGGCATTTGAACTTAAAGGAAGTCTCATAATTATATAACTCTCTCAGCAATACTCCTACTCTGTGCAGCATGGAATGCCAGGAGATTAAACCAAAATTCCACAGGTGTATAAAAATTGTAGTTCCATTAGAAATATTCACTATTTAGAATTCTTTATATTAGTAAAATATTTTAGTAAATTAAAAATACTTACAGCCTCAAAGCAAATCAAGCAATGTCCTTTTTCTGTTCCAAATTCAATAAATGTAAATATTGCACTTGATAGCTAACATGACTGATCTTGACATCTGTAGTGGATGGATGGTCTGCATTCAGGCTGTTAACTGCTAGGTATATTATAAATAATGATAACAAAATGATACCACTATACCATAAATCCCTTCGTCTTCTTTTCTCTGAGTAGCAACTGCTATAATGTCCGTATACTTAGAAATTCGCTTAGTTTAGAAAAATTGCAGTATTCAAAAACACCTTAAAATAGTAACTGGCTCTTATCAGTGTATGAAAGAATCTGTGTATATCTACATGTGTTATTAATAGTGCAAAGTATGCTTAATTTTACTGAATTTGCATACAACTATCCTATTTTCCAGCTATGTGACACTGATTTTTGGAATAGCAATAGTGAGGAAGGCCTGGAAATTCAATCCCAACTCTGTCTTCTGATTGCACACATATCTTACATGCTTTATGGAAAGGAAACATGCAGGGAGACCAGAGCTTTCTTTGGAAGTCACTAGATATTCAGAGCTGATGTGGAGCTGTCTTATGTCACCTTCAGTTGTCTTCATGACAGGACATTATTGGCCTCATGATTGTGGGTATCTGATTATAAAGGAGCCAGAAAACTTATTCAGTTGTGATATAAACAAAATCACACAGGTAGTCATAAATAAAAAGAACATTTTCATGTGCTTGGAAGAATCTATCAGTGTTAGCCGTAGTTCTTCATGTTCTTCTCGAATATCTTCTTAAGAGTACATGGTGTTTAAATATAAAGGAGCATTTGAACTGCAGCCTGAGTCCTGGGGATTGCTGGCAACTTTCTGCTCTGAAAGCATAAGGGAAAAGAAAACAGACATTTTGACAGAGTACCCACGTACCCAGAACAGTGTTATGTACTGGGGGAAAATAGAGACTTGAGGGGCGGCTAGAGCAGCCCTACCAGGCCTTAGGACAGTCTGCACCTCTTCCAGGAAACGCCTTACAAGGCCTGAGCACCTAAGCAAACTTCCACTTTCTGTATTGACTTGGGCAGCCCATCAAAACCCAAAGGAGCCAGAAGGTCCCAGAACCCTGTCACGTTCTTTCAAATCGTTTGGGAGACCTCTAGTGGGCCTCGCTCCTTGTTGTTTCGTCTGGAGCTCCCAGAGCCTCCATGAAGCTGAGTCTGTACTTAGCGTGGACCACTTGCAAGTAGTTAATCAAATACTTCAAATCTAAATGTGACTGTTTTAAACCCAGTGTTAATAAGTGTGAATTATACAATTGTACAATAAGGACTTTGGTTCTCAAACATTTGAGTCATTCTGGAAAATGATTGCTTAAGCTATGCAACACTGAGCAGAACAACGTCAATGTGTTTAGATGTAGATGTCCAAATATTTATCTTCAGGTGTCACAAGTCTCAAGTCACAAGACTAAAATGAAAATACTTTAGTGTTTTGAAATAGAAATAAATGCAACCTTACTAACTTGTGGTCCAAGTGACCAAATTTCCTTCAGAGACCTTTTATTTTTACTATGCTTGAGCAGCCACACTGCACAATCATCAGCTTAGCTGAAGCCTCCTTCAACTTTATTTGTTTTCCTCATTATGTTTTAGAATGTTACATAGAAACTGCATCACAAGCCTTCAATATGTGCACAGATTCAGAAGGAATGAACAAAAAAGCTGAAATACCACAATTAAATAGGCAGTTAAGGGGAACATGTAACAGCTACCAATGATGATTCTTGAGGATGAGTTTCATAACATAATTCATTAATTTTCTGCTGCTTAGTGGTAAATAACATGACATTCTCACTTGCAGCTTTGCAATATTCCTCCAGGAGCAGTATTCTCTATTTTAGACTCTGAAGGGACCGCGCACATTCAGCAAACTATCTAGTAAATGACTGATTTCAAAACACAGAAATAATGAGCTAGCTGTATTTGTGGTAGAAAGGACAGATTAGATTGGCTGCCTTCATGTATCTCACAAGATATAAATAGGACTCTTTATTTATTAAAAGAGTAATACCCATATAAATCCATTGCACAATGCTTACTACTACTTCCCTTACAAAAGTGCTTTCTAATGTAAGAATCAGATTTTCCATGAGACTCGATGTCAAGCCTCTTTATCTGACGTTAGGGAGATTAGATGTACCGTGTGTTTATTTGTACAAACATCTCATTTTCTATTGCTTGGTGATCATGACAGCAGAATATTGTTTTGTTGCTCTTCTTAAAGACAATTAGTGTCTACTGAAGTCTCAATCCACATACTTTATCACACATCCTTACAAGATTTTTTGCAAATATAGTATTTAAGTGTTAAGTATTTAGAGTTTAAGACTTCTTTGGACAGTTAAAAAAAAAATCCATAACATGAACATAACTATTTAAACCTCAACTCTCTTATGCCAGGAGTAAATTTATATGTAATGACACTGAAATCAAGAGAATCTAGCACAAAAGCAGACATTTGTCTGTGTGTCTCGGTGATCAGGCGTTTATTAGTTTTAAATTACATGTTAAATTTTGCAAAATGCTCATTTTCTTTGATATGATTTCACAAAGAATATACAAGTGCATTTATCAATTGGTATTTTTTAATTCCTGATAGGAAGTGAGACAGAATCACACAATCACAGAATATTCAAGGTTGGAAGGCACCTCTAGAGATCATCTGGTCCAACCTTCCTGCCCAAGCAGAAACAAGGACAAGGAGTGGGAACACAAAAAGATCAATCTTCTTTACCTAACAGTGGTTCTTAATTTTGCTTACAGGCATGAAATGCCTAAATCTAACTTTTGTGGGACTTGAATTTGATAGAATTAATTGTGGAGTTATGTACTTCCTGAAGCATCTCTGTTCAGTGGCATCTCATGCATTAAAGGGTTTATGTCAGCCTTTTTTCTATTTTCCTCCTAAATATTGTATTCTGCCCCTGGAAGAGAAATGCTTATCTCACTGGGGAGGGAGAGGGAGAAATCTTTCTGAGGACCACAGAGAGGCACAACATGCTTCCTTGCAGAGCTTGCTCGGAGTATCTAAAACCCATGGGAGCAAGGTGAACCTGTTGGTATCAGCTCAACTCAAGGACAAAACATGAACTTCCCTGCATCTCACCAATTCCAATGCACCAATTCCAAATTCAGTAATTCATTAAATTAATTAGAGAAATCACAGAGAAAGACAGCCTTTTTGTTTCAACGATTTTTATAGTTACCACCACAACAAGACCCTGGAATCCCAAAAGAATAAATTTCCATTGTTTTTTGGGGGGACTTGGTCTCAGTAACATTATTTCTGGAAGTGGTACAAAACAAATTCCTCTGGAGAGATCTAGATAATTAAAATTTTATTTCAGAACAGGAAAAATCATTTATAAAATTGTAAAACATGATGAAAAAAGAATTATAAAATAATTTGACAGGGACAAATGAGTGTTATGTCTCTCAAACTCTTTGAAGATGACAATTAATGTAGAAATGCCTGTTGTAATATTCAAAATACTTGATACACAACTGAATAACGGTATTAAAAAATTATCCAAAATTCAAAGTACTACAAACATCATCAAAAAGTCTGCAAAATGTAAGCAAAGTGGCTGTGAGAAGCAACGAGGTGTGGTAGTACACTGGGATCCAAAAGGCAAAGAAGACCTAAATGCACTTCTGAGCATGGAGAAAAGTGGGGAGTAGAAGGCTGTGTGTGGCTTGTGATACCTAAAGCAGATAAATAATCTGCTTTAGTCATGTATTCCCGCCTTCACCTGGAATATGGCAAAGTTGGTTGTCCTGCCTCAAATAAAATATAGCAGAAATAAATGGCACTTAGAAATACTTAAATATGCTAAGTTTGAAAGATATTATAAGGTTATAATATGCAAAATGAACAGAGTAGAGAAGTTTATATTAACCTATTCTCCTACTTCAAGCACATAAATATACCTAATGAAACTGAAAAGTATAAAATAGAATATAAGCATAGATATCTGGTAATAAATGCTCAGTGTGAATTTCAGAGAAGATTGGACCTTTATAAGCAATTGCTTGTTAACACACTCGGTCTTTTGTATGGGATTAACAACAAAAGTATTTTTGAAAGGGATGTAGATTCTTGTGATCAAAATTATACCCTCATCCATAGTTACTGAAGGTTGAGAGAATAAAAGCTCCCTCTCCAGACAGTGTTATTCCATATTCATCCACTATGGGGTTTCTTGCATTTTCCTTTGAAATGTCAGAGCCAGGAAGCCAGATGAAACACTGGTCTGATGAAGCCTAGATTCTGAAAGCTGTAGAATATGTTGGCTGTTTTAGCCTTCATATAGACAGCTTGAGACATTATATAGGTCCAGAAAATTATCATCCATTTCCTTAAATACCAAGAGCCTTCTAAAAAATTCTCAAGAAAACGGGAGTTAAGCTACAGTGCAGTATTTAATTTATTTGATTGCAAGAAAACACAGCTTGCTATCCTCAAGGTAAAAGATCTGGGAGTAGTACATTTTAATTTTCCTACCATTTTAAACAACAAAGATGAAAAACAACAAAGAGTAAATAATAGTAATAGTAAAATAAAGAACACACAGTCAGCTTTCTTCCGTAGCTTGCTTTCTTCACACTCTGTATGGGGAGGATTGCAATATGTTTTGTGATTGCCTCTCAAAACACTGTTTACCTTGGATAAAGCTTTCAGTTGCTGCTAGAATATGTCACTTGTTGGGAACAGAGGGGAGTTTGTCATTTCTTGAGGGCTGCTTTGGCTGAGAAGGTAGAAGAGCTAGATCAAGGGCTAAGAAATCTAGAGAATGGACAAACTTAACCAGTGCAGACTCCCTTCTTCTCTGGCTTATTTTACCCATGTGGTGAGTGGGACCTCTGAAAATCTCTTAGTTAAGGAGAAAGTTTCAACCTCCCCATCGCTTCTCCCACAGTCCCACTATTTAGCTGGTGCTCAGTCTCACTACCCAGAACCCGTCACACTGTGAGGAGTTTGAACCCCTTTCCAAAGAGCTTGGAAAGTTTTCTTGGCTCTAGCGAATGAGTTTGGACTCGTCTTTATCCTGATGGTTGCCGCTCTGCATCAGTCCTCCCAGGCCTCCCTAAAGCTAAAGCTGATGGGAGGATGCTTCTCTCCGCACGTTCAGTTGGGACTGTTGGAGGAAGAAGGGCAGAAAAGCCATTCCCGAGCGCGCCCGCTCTAGGGACACACTGCGGGCTGCCAGCCCTCCATCGAGAGGAGAGCAGCGCTGCGGAGCGAGCACGAGGCCGAGGCGCCCGCGCCCCCGCACCTGCCGCCTCTGCCCCACCCCCGGACCAACGGCCGCCGCCTCGGACCAACGGCCGCCGCTTCGCCCCGCCAGCCCAACGGCCGCCCGCGCGGCACCGGCTGCCTCCCTCCCTCCCGCCTCCCTCCTTTCCCCGGCGCCGGCCGCGCGGAGAAGGGACGAGGCCGGCGCGAGCGCTCCGGAGCAGGGGGAGCCAGAAGGGAGGGGTTTCGGGAGCCAGAAAAGGGTTCCTGGGAAAGGCGGTTCGGGAGCGAGGTGCGGCGGACGGGCGAGCGGCGCGGCGCAGCAGCCGGCGCTGCCCGGCCGCTTTTCACTAACTTCTCCCCAAGCGAAAACTTGTGGCGGTGCAAAAGCTCCACCGAGGTGCGGGGCGGCGCGGGGGCGAGAGCGGGACAGGGGGCCGCGGGGCAGCCCCGCCGC